>PISX010006284.1:0-48196 GCA_004024625.1 Mellivora capensis
TGGGGGAGGGCAGGGGACCCGACCTGAGGGGTGGAGGGGTGCGGCGGGGGGGTTGGGGGCACGACCTGGGGGGTGGAGGGGTGCGGCGGGGACTTAGGGGGCCGGCCTCGGCGGTAGCCCCGCCCCCAGCCCGCCCGCCGGCGTCCGCTCACCAGCGCGACCCTGGCCCCCGGGCGCGGCGCCGAGCCGTGGAGGGCCCCCCGTGGGGTGGACGCGTGAAGCGGCGCGAACGCGGAGGCCGCGCGTAGCCTGGACGCCACCAGGGCCCTGACCGCCGCCATGACTGCGCGGGGACGGCGGGTCGCAGGGTCACGCGGTCACAGAACCCGTCGCGGAACCAGCGTGCCCCGCGCCTGCGCAGTCGGCCCGGCCGCCGTTCCGCGAGCGCGCCGGTAGGCGGGGCCGCGCCTGCGCAGTCGCCCTCCCCGCGCTAGATCGGAGCCCGCGGGCCCGGGAGGCTTCCTCGGTCGAGCCCTCTCGGTGTTTCCCAGGAGTCGGCTCGCGCGAGACTCCTCTAATCCACCGCACTTCCACGCCCGGCTGCTGTTCACGATGCTAGGTGGTCCCCGCGGAGGCCCCGGACGTGAGCGCTGCCCGGGGCCGCCCTCGGCACAGAGACCGGCGGGGAAGCGGCAGTAACGGGACAGGAGAACGGCTGGAGCCCAGGAGGGGCTTGGACGGTCCCGCTCCTTTGCTCCTGACCCTTCAGGGCGGGCCCGGGACCCTTCCCGCGGGATCCTGGCCTCTCCCGGCTCCTGGGGCCCAGCCCGCCCGCCCCTCTCCACCAGGGTCCAGAACGGGAACTGGCAGGGGCGACGGGGTCGCGGGCTGATGCCGACGTGCCCTAGGTCTGCCCCACCCCGAGGAAGGTCCTGCTGCGGACTCTGATTCCGCCGGGCTGGGAGCCAAGACCCGCCTCTCCAACCCCGTGGCAGCTCCGGGCCCTGCAGAGCCCCACCTCCCAGTCGTCTGCACCGCCGGGCCGGCTCAGCGGCATTTTAACCTAAAAAATAAAACTCAGTTTTACCGACAAAAACGTGTTCGTTGGAGAATAGCAGAGTTGTAGCCCATGAAAGAGAACCTGCAGGAAAACTAAAACCATAGGCAAATCAGGGAAACAGGGCAGAGGAGCCTCTTTATAGAGAAAAAGGGCGGCTGGGGTTGTAGAACCAAGTCCACTGGAGTAAACGGGGAGTGGCAAGCGCAGTGGCCTCGCACTGGCTGTGACATCTCCCACTGGCTGGGGAGCAGGCCTCCGGGAGGCACAGGGCTGAGGGCTCCCCTGCGGGCCTCCAGGCTCCACTCCCGAGAACAGTTCATTTGTCAACTTTCTGGACTTCATCGGGCAGCGGTGACGGTGACAAAAAAGAGCTGCCTGAACCAGGCAGTGCTGCAGTCGCAGCTGCGTGGAGGGGCTGTGGGCACCCAGTGGCAGCAGGGGCCCGAGCACACACACCATGGGCGCACAGCCCGGTTACAGAGCCCAGGAGCAGGTGCCGGTGGCCCGAGGAGCCCCAGGCTGAGACCCAGAGGACGTTGTACCCACCCACTGTCCAGAAAGTGCTGCACCCAGCTGGGCCCCGTGTTCCTGCTCCTGAGTGGAGGCTGTCTTCACCGAGCCTCAGGGACCAGGACGGGGGGGCCTGCCGGGAAAGCACAGCTTGTCTCCTCCATGCGGCCCTGCAGAGCCAGCACAGGAGGTCTGAGTGAGCTCCCCAAGAGCACAGTCCAGTCCCAGCCCCAGGGATCCCAGTGTGTCCCTCTCCAAAGTCAGAGTGCGCAGAGACTCCAGGAGACTCCAGAGGCCGATAGCCCAGCTGGGGGCCACGCAGGTTGGGGGCCGTGCAGGCTGGGGCGTGGTCGGCACTCCAGCTGTCCCGCTCACCCATTCCCCCAGCACAGAGAGGCCAACAGGCAGGCGACCCCAATGGTACACTTTCAACTCAGAGTGCAGATTCAATCCTTACTTTTATCATAGAAAACCTCTTTCTTCATCTGCAAATCATCAAAACTGTATTAAAAATATAAATAACGGTCATATAAAGTTCGAGTCTATAAAAACGGACCCATTCATCTCTGTAAACAGGCGCCTCCAGCAGACGAGTTACACTCCCCTCGGCTCACAGCACACGGCTCCCGGGCCCGTGTGCCAAGCAGGTGCTGGCCCGGGAAGCAGGTGCTGCCCCCCTCACTTGCTTCCCCGGGGCTCCGTCTCGTCGGGGGGTCTTGACTGAAACAAGCAGGGCCGCAAGAGTGGCCAGCCCTACACCAGCGGCCCGTCCCCGTCCCCGTGTCGCACGCTGAGCAGGTGCAGAGTGTCGTCATCAGACCCGTGGGCTTCATCGTCGCTCCCCAGCGGCTCTGAGGGGCGTTTCAGGCCGCGCTGCTTGGACACCGCCAGGGCGTACTGGATGTTGTACCGGTTCCAGTCACAGCTGTTCAAAGTGCACAGGAGTCCCGTCAGGCAGAGTGACTGCTCTCCTCTCCTACCGAGACTCTGGCTCCCTGGGCGCCCCAGCACCTTCCCCAGGACCCTGAGAGCAACTGGCCACAGGTGACCTAGACAGCCTCCCTGGCACGACCAGACCCTGCGGGAGAGGCTGCCGCCCGGCTTCACACCCGTTCAAGGGAGCAGAGAGGGACCCCCAGACTCAGTTCATGCCCCACGTGAGCAAAGTAGAGAAAAATCACACCCCTGTTTCCATGGAGGAAACCATCCGGTATGGAGGAGCTCAAGGCAAAGGACTAAGAAAACCACTGCCCTGTGAGAAACCGCCAACAAGACCCATTTTGGCACTGTAACTAGAGCCCCCCAGAGTATCCACAACAGCGAGCTGCGCCCCCACATCAGCGCAAACCATCACACACGGGCGTCCCAGCAACGATGCGTTTACGGGAAGGCCGCCTTACGAGGAACCGGGTCTCTCGGACGGAGCTCTGCAGAGTCACAGAGGCCCCAACAGACAGCACGGCAGCCAGGACTCTCAGAAGAAGAGCCTCCAGGAGGAAAGGCTCGTTCAAGGCTCCAAAAGACTGAGGAAGCCGTCAAGGACAAAACATGCCCCTGCCTGTGGGTGCTGGGCAGACACAGCCAGGGCAGGGAACACGCCGCTGGGGATGGAGTGCGGACCCCTGGCCACGGGCCCTGAAGGTGGCCCCAGAGACCCCAGGTGCTCTGCATGCCCACCCCTCCACTCAACCTCGAGGCAGGGGGCGAAGAGGCGTGAACCAGGAAGCAAGCAGCTGGCGACAGGACAGAGGCTCCTGACCCCACACAGCACTCCTTCCTCCGCTGGTCTGATGGTGGAAGGTACTGGTTTCACTGGGAGAGCGCGCTTTTCAACTCCTGGCCATGCCTGAAGCTGGGACCTTGAGTCCCACCGTGGGGCAGTCCCCCCGTGTAGAACCAGCTGGGGATGGGACCACCCCCCAGTGCCGCCGTCCCCTCCGCAGCCCCCCTCCCCCGCCCACGGCAACACGTACAGCCTGGAGACGTCGTCCAAATGCCGCTGGATACTCTTCTGAAGGAACTGAACGGCCGGCAGCACCTTCCCCGCCCTGCACAGGAGACCCGCCTCAGTGCACGGCCGCAGCGCAGCGCCACGCGGCCCCGCTCGTGGGCACGCACGCAGCCCCCACCCCCCGACCTACAGAGCCCAGCGGAGCGACAGGACCACAGCTGACCGCGGGGAAGCGCTTCTGACCTGGCCTTCAGCTTCTGCCCGTGCACCAGGAGCAACTTCTGCGTCCATATGAGGTAGAACTCCAGGTGGCAAGACACTTCCAAGGACGAAGCCAAGAACTCCAGCACCTTCTCCACGTACAACTCCGGAAGCGAGGAGCTGACAACTTCGACTGCAGGAGGAGAAAACCGGGCGGGCTTGGCAGGGACAGCTCCCGACGGGAGGGAAGGTGAGGACGGCTCTGCGGAGCCCCAAGCCCAAGCCCCTGGGGGGCCTGCCCCAGCACCCACCCTCGTCCCAGGGCACGGACTCCAGCGCCTCCTGCAGCAGCTTCCTCTCGTTGAGCCGGAAGGCCATGAGGATGGCCCTGGTGTAGTCCTGCTGGTGCAGGGCCGCCCGAATGCGCGCGGGGGTGACGCCGGTGTCCAGCTCGAACGGGTCGAATAGCATCTGCGTGTCCAGGGAGTAGACAAGGAGCCCCTCGGTGGTGGTGGCCGCCCAGCAGCGCCCTGGGAACGAAGCCGTCGAGAGCCTTCCCGAACACCGATTTTCACTTTCCCCAACTTTTTTAAGGAACAGGTACTGGGTACGTCCCCGTGGTCCCAAACGCCAACAGCAAGAAAGGCGAATGGGGACACCATCCTCCCACTCCCGCCCCAAACACCGGCTCCTCCTGGGGCGGGGGTGGGGGAGAGAATGGGGGGTGGCGCCAGGGTCACCGACATAGGCTCCCCCCCTCCCCACTAGCGCGTGCTCGCAGGAACAGGCACACTCGTGTGCATCAAGCCCGGTCAGCTCCTCGCAGGGGTGCACACCCATCTCTGCGGGCCACACCGCCTCCACTGAGACGCTGCAGCAGCACCGTGGAGCCCCGGGAAGATGCCTGGACAAGCAGCGCCATGGGCCGGAAAACTGCAGGCCCCCGAGCGAGGGGCTCCCGGAGCGGTCCTGGGCCACGGTCTGCAGCCCGGCCCGCACAGTGGTACATGGCCACGCACGGCTCTGTGCCCTGCTGGGGAGTGTCACCTATCGCCCCACACTAGCCCACTGCAAGCCTCCGTGTCCTGCCCGCTCCACGGGACGTTTACCTGATGGTCCCAGGCCCTGTGGACACAGACCCTCCCCTGCAGCCCCTCAGAAGACCGCCACACGAGAGTGGAATTCAGGGTGGGTGCCCGCCTCCCCATTTCAACGCCCACTGGATCCAAGGCCACCCTCTCTTCGCTGTCCTCTGGAGAACAGCAGGGCCCAGGGCCGGCCAGAGCTGTGACCAGCCCTGTCCCTGGGAGCAGAGGTGACAAGCCCACAGAGTGCACCGGAAGCCCAGCGGAACTACCCCTACCCTTCCCGGCACCAACAACCTGCGCTCGGGACTCACCGGTGGGAGAGAAGCGAAGGGAAGTCACCCTGATTTCAGGCTTGAAGTGCCGAGAGCTCATGTCACCTGGAAAACAGGGCAGCACCTCCCTTACCACTCACCGGACAAAGGGAGGGACCCCGCTGCTCTCCCCTGGCCTTCTGGCTCCATGTGCACATGCAGCAAGTGTGTCCTGGGCCCCAGCGGCTGTTTCACAGGCGCCGCTGGCCTCCACGGACGAGCCCTTGGAGCCCCTGCTCCCAAGCATCCACCCAGCCTGGCCAGCAGATAGCTTGTCTGTTCTGGCAAAAGGCCTTGGCCTAACCCCAGGGCTGGGAGGCAGGGTGGCTCCAGTCCCCAGCTGCCCCTTCTGCCCGGTACTTTGTACAGTGCACAGCTCACACGACTTCACAGGGCAGCTCTGCACCGTGGAGGCTCATCTGCACTGGGCATCCCCACGTGGGTCCCTTCTGCAAATTGATTTTTCAGATCTACTGCTTCAGGCATGATGCGCTCCTGTGGTTTGAAGTCAGTGACACGCGAGTCATCTGGGAAAAGCCAGCCTCCTCTCTGGAGGCCACCTCGGTGACGTTTTTTGCCTGTCTCCTCACAAACGCTCTGTTGGGGACTCAACCTTGGGATGACCAGCACTTGGGGCTGGGTCCTTATGGGTCCAGCAGACCCCCTCATCTCCCCACACTCAACGTCCAGCACCTGCTCTGCTCAAACTGTGACCGTCAGGAAGTCTGCAGACACGCTAGGAACCACCTTTACACACCACTGAGAACCGAGGAACCTGTTTTCCTTAAGAGATGCCCGAGAACACGTGTGGCGCGGTCAGGGGCAGCTCCAGGCCCTGCATCGATGGTGCAATCCTCCCCCCAGGCCAGTCACTGGGGTGCCCCTGCAGCCCGACATGCAGTGCGGGCTCCCTGGCACTTGGAGCGGCATGAGCCAGGGCTGGAATGAGCCGGCCCAGGTCAACACCAGCCGGGAGGCCAGCACCGGGGGCGGGGGGGGGGGAGGGGCGGGGAAGGCTGGCATGGGCAGGGCAGCTGCGCAGCCACGGCCGGCACACTGACTTTCTAGCTGCCGGCTGTCCCTTTCCAATGGTCTACTAAGGCCTGAGGGGACAACCCCTCCCTGTGAGGGGCGCGCCCTCCTTGGGCCTTGACTCCAGCTCCCTGACCCGGGAGCCACAGAGCCCTCCTCGTGATCCACGTGGGGGCGAGTGTGAGGCACAGGGCTGGGCAGCGGCCAGAGAGCAAAGTCACAGGCCCAGACAGGCAAGGGGGACGCGGCCCACTCGTGTGTGACAAGAACTCCACTACACAATCGCTGCGGCCCCAACAGAAAAGCCAAGCCGCCGTCTCCTGGGAGGAGTGGGTGCTGGGCAGGGTAGTCTGCTGCGGCCGTGGCCTTAGGGGACGCAGGGCCCTCTGCTCACCTTTCTTCACGCCTGGCAGGGGCACCGCGATTCCATCCTCCGCCCCGGCGTCCTGGTCGATCAGCGCCAGGTTGCCAAACTCTGTCATTTTCCTTCGGTTTAGAAACTCCTGGAAGGATGACACCCCAGGGGTCTCTCTCATCGGGTTAGAGGGCAAGAGCCCAGCCCCCAGGCCCTGCCTCGCTCATGCGCCACAAACACTGGTGGAGACGTGGCCCCGTGGGGAAGAGCCATGGGACACAAGGATCCCCAGGCACCTGCAATCCAGTTCTCAACCCCCCCGCGAGGCGGAAGCTGCTCTGAGCCTGCCGCAGGAGGGTGGGGCCGGGACCCTCCAAAGCGCCTCCAGCGAGCGCTCCCGCAGCCTCCGTGGGGCCGACACACGTGGGGGCGTCTGCTCCCTTAGCCTCCCCATCCACAGGGACCGTCCCCAGCCCCCAACTCAGGAGGGGGCGGGCCTCAGCCAGCAGTGGGGGCGGGGCCGGGGCGGGGCCACCGGCACCCCCCCCCACCTCCATGGCGTCCAGGGAGAGGTTGCAGGAGATCTCAAACTTCTTCCTGAGGATCTGCTCCTTGACGTGGTAGATGCACACGAACTTGGACATCCCTCCTGCCAGCACGCTCTGGCCGTCCGCGGAGTAGCACAGCGTGGTGAAGGCCCTGAAGCCAAGGGGACAGGAGTGCCGTCACTACCCAGAGACGTGTGGCTCCCCGCCTTCCCCCCCTGCCCAAGCCCCGGGAGGAGCTCCGTCCTCGGGAGGCTCTGGCCTGGGCCTCACAAGACTCCGTCACCCGCTGGGCTCCCCGGCAGCACCACCCCCAGGAGAGACTTCCCGAGACATGACCCTGTCTCGGGAGGGCCCTCCTGGGGCAGGACAAGGAGGCCACTTTGCCTGCCACGCGCACAGCGGCCACTGGCAGGGTGCCTGCTCAGCCCCGTGCGGGGGAAAGCTGGGCCCCCGCCGGCCGGGCTGCTCACGGGACACGAGACAGCGTCCCGTGCGACACCAAAGAACCCAAGCAGCAGAAGAAAGCAGCGAGACTTCACCAACCAGAACACGCTGGTGCCGCAAAGACACCACTGACGGCGAAAAGAGCCCCGGGCAGAAAGCGGTACGTCCAAGCCCAGATCCGCCGCGCGTCGCCCATCGGGACCATGCGGACTCTCACGTCACCGCGGTCAAGACCCCGACCCAGAGGAGCAGACGCCCTGGACGACCTTCTGCAGCCCCTCCCCGCCCCCCCGTACAAACGTGGGCCGGCCTACAACAGGACGCTAGACGGCACCTGCCTCAGGGAAGCGCAAACCAGAACCGCGGGCAGATGGTGCCTCAGCCTGGCCCAGAGGGCTGTCGTCTAGAAGCACGCGGGAACGGGGTGGGCGAGACCGGCCGCCGCGGTGATGCAGCCACTTTGCAAAATGCTCCCGATGCTCACAGAAGCAAAGCCTGGACACCACGTGTCCCCCCAGCGATTCCACCCCAAGACACACCCCAAAAAACGTAAGAAGAGATGCGCTCACAGACGCTGGTCCCACCCGATCCCGCGGCCCAAGGGGCACGAGAACACAGAGACTGAGCAGTCACAGACCCGACACAGGCTCCGTGTCCCCCAGGGGGGAAGAGCCCCGTGGCCACACAGACCCCTGGACTTCGGGGCAGGACCTGCCGCACCCACTCGCTGAGACACTCACTTCCCCTTGGCCGAGTGCTTGGCGGTGATCTTGTCCAGCTCCTTTCTGCCCGTCTTGAGGTCATGCCTGCCCTCGATGGAGCCCGTCTGCACAGCGTTCTCAGGGTCCCAGAAAGTGATCTGGGAGTTCAGGGTGGCCACAGCCAGCTCCGCGCCGTCAGGACGAAAGGTGACGGCCAGAGCTGGAGAGAGATGCGTCATCAGGGCCAAAGGAAGAGCTCACGGTCCCGCCTGCGGCTGCACCGTCCCACGCTCTCACCCAGTCTCACGCCAGAAGAGCCAGGTGGACACCAGCACCCCAAGTCTGCACATGACAGGTGGGGGCCCCCGGCTCTCCCTGCGAAAGCTCCACCCTGCGAGAGGTCCCAGGCCCCAACCAGCTCGGGGGTGAGGAGGTCCAGGTGGGGTCCCAGGCCAGCCCCAGGCCAGCCTGGTGGGAGGGTGTAAGCAAGAGACCCGGCTGGGCAGGGAGGGGCACAGGGAGACCGCAGCAGAAGTGCTTCCGACAGGGCCGCGGGGCAGCCCCGGAACGGACGAGCGGGAGGCCAGGGCTCAGGGCAGAGGCCCCGTGGAGAGCCAGGCCGGCCGCCGGCAGCTGCAAGTATGTCCCAGAGCCGCGTGGGCAAGCAGAGACACTGCGGAGGCCGCGGAGCCCAGGGGCCCGCGATGCACCCGGAAGGCGTGCGGGGCAGGATGGCTTCACCCACGCACGCAGATGCCAGGGCCCCGCGTGGCCTCCTGTGCCTACAGTCACCTCAGGGTCAAGAACAGCAGCTGTGTCTCAGGGACGACAGCTCAGGGGGGAGCGTCTGCCTTGCTCTCCTAGAGAGGAGCCCAACATCAAGGGACAGAACAGGGCCACCACCCCCAGCAGCTGGGGGGCAGCTGGGGGTCCCGGGTTTACACGTACATACGCAACTGGGACAGATAGATAATGGCCCCAAGATGAGGCCTCCCTCCCCAAGTGACACCTTGTACCTGTGTCCCCCGTGCACCCACCGTCCGAGGTCAGGCCCAGCGTCTCTGTGGTCCTCCAGCTGTCTGCCATGTCCCACAGGCGCACCGTCCTGTCCCAGGAGGCACTGGCCAGGACCGACTTCACCGGGTTAAAGCACAGACCGCTGATGGGGCCCTCGTGACCAGACAGGACCTACGGTGTCCAGAGAGGAGGTGTGAAAAGACAGCCCCAGGGGCCGTGCTGCGTACCAGGCCCGCGCACGGAGGCTGCAGGACGGGCGGGCTGACAACGGTCTGGGTCTCAGTGTAGGAGGGGAGGAACCGCGGCCAGAAGACACCACTGCCCCTCCCATGGGGTCCGCAAAGGCACCCTCCCACGTGCTGTGTCCCCCACCCCCCCTCCCCCAGACTGGACACTCACGTCCAGGAGCCTGCCTGTCTGCATGGACCAGATGAAGACCTCGAAGGAGTCCTGGGCCCCGGCGGACACAACCTCCCCGCTGCAGTCCACAGCCACGCAGGAGAACTGGGTGGGCCGCGGGGACGTGAAGGTGCGGAAGTTCCGGTACCTGCCCGAAGACAGGACTGCGGCTGGCACGGCTCAGAGAGCCCCGACGCCTCGAGTCCCTGGAGCCCCAGGGTTCAAGCTCGCCCTGAGCCTGTCTACACCACGTGTTTCCCGGCAAGCCCACGAGCCCTCAGCTGCGCTCTCCCAGCCCAGAGAGAGGAGAGAGCGGGCAGGTCACCTGTGAAGGTCAAAAGCACGCACAGTCCCGTCCATGGAAGATGTCACAACGACGTAGCCAGTGGCCGTGAAGGTCACACCGGTGACCCCGCTCGAGTGCTCCGTGAAAGTGATGAAGCAGAAACCACTCAGGGTGTTCCACACCTTGACCTATGCGGGGGGGGGGCCGTGAGGGGCGGGGCTGGGCACAGCTCAGGGCCACGTGCACACGCATACACACATGCACGTGTGACAGACCGACCCCCAGCTGATCAGCTGCACACTGGAGGCCACGCCGTTAACAGAGAAACGGGGCCAGCTGTCCCCACTAAGTCCTGGGGGGCCTGTGGACACCTCATGAGCCTGGATGCGACAGGGTGAGCCCCAAAGTCAGGGCCTGGCTCTCCCTCCCCGGAGGCCAGGAGGACGAGACCCCACGCCCCTCCCACGCCAGGCCGAGCCCCACCTTGCCGTCATCGCCACCGGTGGCGAGGTACTGCCCGTCCGGGGAATAGGCCAGGGCCACCATGCTGTTGAAGTGGCCTTGCTGCTTGAGCACGTAGGACTCGCTCTGCCACTCCCACACCAGCAGCTGGCCCAGGCCTGTAGAGTGCACGCAGGGATGGGCTAGGGGCTGTCCCCGACATGACGGCCTGCAGGCAGACCCAGGCTCTGGCACACTGACCGTCTGGCCCACTGAGGCTGGTGTCCCCTGCCCCTGACCCGAGAAGGGCACCCGACAGAGACCGATGGCCTGAGTCCCCGTCCCGCAGGCACCTGCCCCAGGCCCGCCCTGCCCAGAGGCCCACAGCCACGGGCCCAGCGGCTGACAGAGAAGGGGGCTCAGGCAACGGGGAGCTCGCAGCTCCGAGGGGCGCCCCAGCTCCCTTCCACGAGAGCCCCTGGCCCACCCAGCGTGCTCGCTCACACCGGGGCATGGAAGGGGCTTCTCCCGGGAGCTGGCGCAGCCCCATGGCTGGGGGGCAAGGGGGCCACGTCAGCAGTCCGAGAGCCCCACACCAAGGCGCACCTGAGCAGCCGAAGGCGACCCAGTCTCCGGAACCGTTGACAGCGATGGACGCGATCCTCTGGTCAGAGACGCTGGGCAGGAGAGTGCACCGTGGGGGCAGGCGGCACCGTCAGCCCCAGGCCACCACCCGCCTGGCGCTCTGCGCCCCACCCCACCCGCACACGACCCCCACCCCCACGGTGCCAAGGGGGGTGTTCACCTCAGAGAGTGGATGAGGTTGAACTCGGGGAGCTCGTGCAGGTGGAAGATGCCAGAGGCGAAGCCGGTGACCAAGAGGTGGGTCGTCTTGTGGTACGCGGCAGCTGTCAGCTTGTTAAAATCTCCCTCTTTGTTGAAAAAGTACCTAAGCAGACGGGGGTTCCGAGGAGCTGCGGGGGGGGCCAGACGGCCACGCCGGCCTCAGCCTGCCCCGGCCGCCCGGGATCCCCAGGCCATGGGCCCTGCTGCCCTGGCCTCCCGCTCCCGCTCCCCGAGGCTCGCCCCTCGCTGACCCTCCCTGCCCCTGCTCCTGCCTCCGGGACACGAGGCGGCTCCCGGCCGGCCCCCGTGTGGCCTGCTCTCCAGGCCTCCGCATCACGTGGCAGCCTCGAGGCCGCCAGCCCCCGCCGCCCCCCGGGACACCTACTTGGCCAGCCGAGAGTATTTCACTTTCCCCTGCTGCTCCTCGGCAGGCGGCGCCGCTTTGCCCCGGACGGCGGTCTCCTCCTCCCCGTCCTCTTCGTCCTCCTGCCCCGCGCCCTGCAGCAGCTCTGCCCTCCAGCCCGCGGGCGCTTTCAGCCGCAGACCCTCGGGGGGGGTGTCGCACTGCCACACACACAGGGCCCCGTCCTGGCTGAGGGTGTAGAGCTGTCGAAGAAAGCGGGTGGGATCGTCCCGACGCCGGCGCCCACCAGCCACGAGGCAGGCTCCCGCCCCCGAGCGCTGGAAGAGGCGCCCGCAAGGGACGGTCTGCAGGTGCCGCTGCTCCCTGAACACCCCCAGGTGACCCGGGAGGGTGCACGCATCTACAGGGAGAGGCTGGCGTGTGGCTGCCATCTGGGATGCCGCCGGGCTCCCCGGGGACGTACGTCCAGACTGTTGGATTCAAAGAAGCAGGCCACGATCGCGTCCTTGTGTCCCCCCAGGGCGTAGTAGATGAGGTTGTCCCAGCGCTCGGCTCCAAACACCCACGTGGACATGTCCTTGCTCCCGACCGCGAAGCACCTGGACAGAGACCGGGCTCGTCCTCAGGGCTCCCGGCGGAGCGCCACCCAGCACGGGGGAGCCGCCCAGGGTGACCAGCCCGGGTCTGCCCGGCCCGCACCTCCCCAAGCGTCGGCAGCACCCCCGCGTTGCTCAGAGTCAAGTCACCGTCCCTCCTCACAAAGCTGTCCCTCACGGGATGAAAGCGCAGGGAGGCTCTGAGAACCAACCGCCAAGCCCATCGGCTGCCACGTGGGGAGCCCTACTCCTCACACTCCCTGACTCCCTGACCCCCATCTGAGAGAGCCCCGCTCCTGGCACAGACACAGCCAAACCCGGGAACCTGCGGAGCCTCACTGAAGCAGGGGGGGGCAGGGGGGCGGGCTAGGCGGCAGGGGGCCCCCCTCCTGCCTGTCTGCCAGGAGCACAAGGGCTGCCGGGGGCTACTCTGGCCCCCTGTTCCCCCGCACCCCATGGTGCCCGACCCCACCTGTCCCTGCGCAGACCCTGAGTCAGCAGCCCTCCAGGACGGTGGGGGAGCAGCTGTGAGAAGACGGGGCCGGCGCCCCTGTCGGGAGAAGCCCCCCAACCCTCCCACGGACACGGCTGCTCTGACACGTGGCACAACGGATTCTGAGGCCCTTGTCAAGGACCCGACGCTGCGCTCTGGTTTCCAGAGACAAGACGCCAGGCCTGTGCCGGCCCCGCTCACAACCAGGAGCCCACCGGCCTCCAGCCCCATGGACACTCAAGAGAGACCATTTCCAGGTGGGACTCTGGGGCGGGACAGGAGTCACCAGGGCTCCCCATCCAACACGAGGCCCCGCCCCCGGGTCTCACCTGGAGTCGTCCGTCCAGTCGATGCACGTGGTCTCGTCGTAGGGCCCAAAGTAGGTTTTGTCCAGGACAAAGGCGTTGAATTCCCGCTTCCTCCCAGGAGCGTGGTACATCTGAGCGATGTTGCCTTTCGTGACGACGAATTTCCTGCAGCAAACGGGCCATCAGGATCCAACACCCCCAGAGTCCGGAGCCCAGCGCACAGCCTGAGGACAGCGCCCCTGCCCTGAGCAGTTTCCTACGAGAGGCGAATGTGGGGGCCCGCCTCTCCACGGCCCCCGACCCCCGCCGCTCCACTGGCCCGGAACACAGGCACCCCCGGCGCTCTCACCAGCCTGGGGGACAGCCGCCGTGGCCAGGCCACACTCGGACCAGCCCTGGGGGAGCTGTAAGGACAACACGGGCCCCTTGCGATGGGCAGAGGAGTGACCACTGCCTTCTAAGGGGTTTCTGAGGCTGGACATGGGTTGGGGGCTCACGGCTGAAACCCAGAGCCGCCCCCTCCGCGGCCCATCCCGGTCAGTCTGGGCGTGAGCACCCCGGGATCGAGCCCTCTCTCCTGGGGCCCTGAACCGGAGCAAGGCTGGGTCCGGCCGAGACCCTATCCGCACACATTCTCCTCCCTGTGGACCTCAAAGCTGGGGGTGAGCGCTACTCAGAGCCAGGGGCTCCTCTGTGGCTCTGTGTGGAGACTGCAAGATGTCCGAGGCCCACGACTGTTCTGGAAGCAGTTCCGTGGCGCAGCTTTAGAACCTCCCACTCGAGACGGGAGCACCAGCCGTGGCGCAGGGGCTGTGGCCACACGGCCCTACGGGAGCCTGGAGCGCGGCCAAGAGGAGGCCTGGGCACGGGCTCCCATGCTGACGCCTCTAGCCGGAAGAGCGCCCAAGCCTGGCTGCACCCGCCATGGGGTCTGGACTTGGCGTGCGCCCTGCCCCAAGCCCCGGGCCCCTACCTGCCATCCGGAGAGAAGGACACGCTGTGCACCGAGCCCTTGAAGTGGAAGTGGTGCAGCACGGACCTGCACACCAGGCTGACCAGCAGCGCGTCCCCCCCTGCGGGAAAGGACAGTGGCTGGTGCGGAGTCACACCAGACAGGACAGCCACGGCCCAGCCTGGGACACCTGGGAATGTCCACGCCCCCCTACCCCACACCCTTACCCTACCCCAAAGCCCATGAAGGTCTCAGGCAAGGAAGCGACTGGGTGAGAGGACTGGAGGGGCTGAGACCCCGGTGGGATTGGTGTTGGCCTCAAGTCACCCTGCCGCCTGCCTTGCCTGTCCCCCCAGCTGCCTGGGCTGCCGCCTCCCTGCCGAGGACGCTCACCTTCATCGACGATGATGGCCAGGCGGCCGTCTGGGGACAGCCCTACGCACTTGACGTTGTACCGCGTAGCCAAGGGCAGAGTGTTGGACTTGTTGCTGAGAGACAAAAACCACAGCGGTGCAGCTGGTCTCAGTCGTGAGACAAAGAGGGGGCAGCCTCAGACCACCCACCTCTTACCCCCCTCCAGTCCCTGGCCGGCTCCGGGGCCAGAGCTCACGGCTGGTCCCCAGCTCTCTACTGGAGAAGAGAAAGTAAGACCAGGTCCCTGCAGAAAATTTGTCAAAACATATTCAAAACTTCAAAAGTGGACTTTGGTTTGCGGATCCCGGGGACTCAGTCGGGTGAGCGTCTGACTTTCGATTTTGGCTGTGATCTCAGGTCATGGGATGGAGCCCCGTGACAGCCTCTGCGGTCGGTGGGGAGTCTGCTGGAGGTGCTCTCTCCTCCCTCTCCCTCTGCCCCCTCCGCACGCACGCCCCCCTCACACAGAAAAGTAAACTGGGGGGGCTTTGATGGTCCGCAGAAGTGCATCCCAAGAGGACTCCGCGGATGCCATCAAGTCCCCAAACTGGAAATGCACGGAATGTTCCCCAGAAGGAATTAGCCCGGGGCCTGCACAGCCCCGTGAGGCTGTCATCACAGGACCGGAAAGTAAGTAACACGAGAAACGAGCAGCTGCTGCCTTGGCCTAATTTTGCGCCCCACTCCTCTGCTCCCTACTTTCCACCGAGCCTGCGGTCCTCCAGCCCTGTCAGGTGTGACCATCTCACCTGCTGGCCCAGGCTGCCCCGCCCGGGCACTGCTCTCAGGGGCGTCAGGAAATGAGTCCCAGAGAGGACAAGCCCATCGTCCCACTGCACAGACTGGGAGGCAGAGTCAGACACAACTCCAGGCACCCCCGGGCAACAGAAGGGTCTCACCCTGGCCACGTGACTCTGGGAAGGGGTGACAACCGTTCAGGAGTCCTTCCCCTTGAGGAGAAAGGAACAGAGCCACGTGCCGATTTGGGAGAAGGAAAAGTGAACCTGGCAAGTAGAACTGGGCTACGGTGGGCGCTGGCCCAGCAGGGGGTCCAGGGTGGCCTCCAGAGCCAGCACCCAGCACGGTGGCTGAGACCCCAGGGCTCAGGTGAGGGTTAGGGTTGCTGCACGCTCTAACCGTCCAAGCCGTTCAAGTCATTTCAACACCCTTACTTTTTAAGGTCGAATATGGTGACTCTGTTTCCCACAGGGCTGATCAGCGAATTTCCATCACGCGTAAAACTCAAATTTCCGCACCGATACACCGTCCCCAGCAAATTTGAAAACTGAAAAGCAAGTAAGCCATCTTAGTACAAGAAAAGCCCCAAACTGCAGGAAAGGTGAAGGGAGGCCTCCCCCGCTCTCCCAGGCCCCTGGCCATTCCTGGGTCGCTCCCGGCATGCTTCCTGACCACCTTATGCAGCCCAGCCAGGAGGGAGACAGGAAGGGGAAGGAGTCCCAGCCCCTGCAAAAGAGGGTGAGGGCCGTTGTGAGCGTCTGGGGGGGGGAGGGGGCTCCACACACGAAGAGGACCCACGCTGCAGGGGGAGGAGAGCTGAGCCATGGAAGGCACCCCTCCCCCCCAGCACCCTGGGCTCAAGGCCACCCCAACAAAGCAACCCTCCGGAGTCCAGTCCGGGAACTCAGCAGACTGAAGGGCGCCCTGGAGACGGCGCCGCGCCCCGGGTCTGCGCCCTGCAGGCCCTCCCAGTCTCCACCAGCCAGGCAGGGCCGCGAGGAGCTCAGCACAGAGCGCGAGCAGGGCCTGCAGGGCAGCGCGACGCGCGGACCGGCTCCGCAGGCGGGTCGGGTGGGAACCCGGACAGCGGGAGCCGCGGGAGCGCACCGGGAGCAGCCCGGCCGGCGGCGAGGCCGTCAGCGGAGGCCCCGCGGCCCGATTCCCGCGCTTTCAGGCCGTGTCAAGGGCCGTGCGGGCAACAGGGGAGGCGGCGAGGCGAGCGCGGCGACGGCGTCCGGGCCAGGCCGGGGCCCCAGAGGAGTGCGGCGCCCGGCGAGGAGCGGAGCCACGGGGTGGGCACGCGAGCGCGGAGAGCGGCCCGGCCCGCGAGCAAGAGCAGGGCAGGCGCCCCGCGAGCAGCCGGGAGCCAGGCCCGCCGCCGCTCTCCGCGCCGGGGCTCCGCGCTCTCCCGCCGCCGGCCCGTCCCTTCCGGGTGCCGCCGGGCACCGCCCCGAGGCCGGCCGCGCGGGCTACAGGCACACAGTGCGCTCCGGCCCGCGCCGCCCAGGCCCCGCTCCCCCGACCCGCCTCCGCTCCCCGGACCCCGCGCCGCAAACCGTCCGGCCGCGCCCGCGCTCACCCGGTACGCGAACTTCATCGCGGCCGCCGCACGTGTGCCGCCGCGCAGCCGCCGCGCCCCGCCCGCCGGCCCCAAGCAGGCACTTCCGGGCCTGGCCGCCGGGCCGCGCGGCACCACAGCGCCCCCAGGAGGCCCGGAGGCGCGGTGTCCCCCAAAGCGGAGCCCAGCCTTCAAACCGCGCCCACGCCTCCTCCCCGGGGCGGAGGCCCCCGATGACCCCGCCCATGACACGCCCAGGGGCGGAAACAAGACCTCGTGCCCCGCCCCCGCCGCGCCTCGAGAATGAGCTTCGCCCCGCAGGCCACGCCCCCGACACGCCCCGAGGCGGAGCCCGGACCGCGGACCCCGCCCCCGCCGCGCCCAGCGGCCGAGCCACCCCTGGGGCGGCGCACCTGCCTGACCCGCCGCGAGGCTAGAGCTCGGGTCCCGCCGGGCGGCTTCGCCCCCGCGCGGCTCACAAGGTTGAGGCCCGGAGTAGACGAGGCGCCCCGACCCCACCTTCACTTAACGGCTCCGCAGGACGAACGGGGCGGGGGGCAAGCAGGGCGCCGCGCGGGCAGCCGGACACACGCGTGGGCGACGCGCAAACGCCACGGCGGCAGCGCCCTCCCCAGGCGCGCGGCCCGCGGCTCCGCCTAGGGATGCCCGAGCCGGGAAGGCACGTCTTCGGTCCTGCGGGCTGCGGGGTGACGAAGCACGACAAAACGCCCGGTGCCCCCGCGAAGCGAGTAGTCGGAG
The DNA here is from genome assembly GCA_004024625.1 of Mellivora capensis. Taxonomy (NCBI): domain Eukaryota; kingdom Metazoa; phylum Chordata; class Mammalia; order Carnivora; family Mustelidae; genus Mellivora; species Mellivora capensis. The sequence goes on from PISX010006284.1 coordinate 17,313, forward strand.
CCGGGGTCCGCAGCAAGGGTCGGGGGAGAAGACCGGGACGTCCTTCAGGTCCGCGCGCGGCCTCCGTGCGCCTCAGCCAAAGACTGACGTTCAAACAGCAAAGTTTCTTCTTAAAATGTGGATTTGCAGAATTTTAAACAGTCTTAATGCAGTGGTTTTAGTCTAACGGTATGTTACAGAATAATGTGAAAAATGACTCTCCCGGTAAACCAGGAAAACGGAGTTAGTTCAGTACCTGCAGGGACAAAGTCCCCGGCGGCCGCCCGCTCCAGTCCCGGGGTCCCAGCCTTTCATGCGACGATCAGCTGAGAGGGGCGCGCTCATGAAAACGCAAATGAATTCCAAAATCGTGGGTTTATTTTAAAGATCACAGCTGGCAGCGAAACATTCAGATCAGCATAGTTCAGTCTTTAAAAAGTAGTGTAACTTCTTATTTTTATGGACACATCTGGAGTGTTTCTTTAATTGGATTCTGTAACTCAATCTTATTTTAAACACTCAAGAAAAACCGAACAGAAGCCTGTGTGTGTTGTCTCTGCGGACCACAGACATCAACCGAGACCTACTAGCATAGAATCCAACCGGCAACCCGCTGCGCCGCTGACAATGGACTGGAGGTAAAAGTCATTTTCAGATTAAATACAACAATTTCCTCATTAGAACCAGAAGTTATAATTTTTCCAATCACAGGAAACCCCATGAAATTCACCAAAATTATAACTTATATCCCTTTCCTTTTGCTGGTATTTACATGTTGCACAGTATGTGTAAAACGGCTGCATATTCTGCTTTTTAGATGCTCATTCGACATCCAGCTTCACAATTATTTAACTGCTGCTACATCTTTATTAACAAAACCAGCTCGTCTCAAACACATAAGCCTTATTTTGAGACACAACAGAAACCCAAGTACTGCTTTAAAAAAAAAAAAAAGATGAAGTTTTAGGTAACATGTTTCGTTTCTGTAGAACAAAACAGAACAAAAATAGAGGCACTCACCCAAAAAGTCTTATGGGAAATTGGGGGGTGGGGCAAACCAGCCACAAATTTGAATTTACACAAATTGAAAACAGTATGAGACCACCAAGAACACTTTGGATTTCTCCATTTTTTCCCGAGTATGTTATGTCACTAGAGGATTTCATCTGGGATTAGAACCCAGACACAAAAAAATCAAACAGAAACAAGGTAACCATCGAATCACCCCCTCTCCCCCCGCGACGGGGAGAGGGAGAGCCACATGATACTCAATTTGAGCCTTTTCTGACAGAATCAAATCTCAAAGGTCTCTTCATTCAAAGGGCTTGGCAGGTCTGGAGGGCCATCGACAATTTTTACAACAAAACAAGTTTATTTGAGAAACCCTAACCTATCTAATCATTAAATTCTGAGGTTCTAATTTGCCTAACTAGTTGATCAAGTCGATTAGTTTCAAAGTGCACCTAAGGAAGATAGTTTTCTGGACAGTTTAATTAAACACACCAATATTCATCTTCTTTATATGTTTTCAATTTCTGTAAGTGAAAAAGACATGGGGTGGGGTGAGGGGATTCACACCACCTTATTTGTTGAGGGAGTGAAAAGACAGCACACAGAAGGGTGGACACAGCTGCTCCGTGTACCCCGAGCAGCCCCGTGGCCCCCGCTCCCCGCCGCGCCGCCACACCGGCTTCTCCCGCAGGCGACCGGCAGGACCAGCGGCACCGGCAGCTGCAAAGGTCCCTTTCCTCTGGGGCTCACGTGCTTGAGGTTTCCCCGACCTCTGCTGGACCTGACTACGCTCGCTCGATCAGTCTGCTCCGCTCAATTCCAAGCACACTTTCCCGGGGAAGTAAGAGTTCTCTATTTCTTATGTACAAAAATACATTGCTCTGGAGAGCTGGAAAAGGTTCCATACACCCAGCACTTATTTACAAGCTGTGACTCTCACACCAGTAAAAACAAACACACATTTATTTTCTCCTTGATTTTTGGTGCAACTTATACATAAACATTACATCCGTTAGTCTGTACTTTTAAAAATAATAAATCAACCATATGTACAATTAAATTTACAACCGAAAGCAAATTAATCCATTGGTATGGCGTGACTGCAATTCTAGTGGACCGGCAGAGAATATTCCAAGACTTTTCGTCCTTCCCACAACCAAACTAGAAGCACACTGAGAGGGCCGCCCCCCCAGGACCCCTGAAATAGAGCCTCTTAATCTCTAGGACTTAAGGTGCAGAAGAAACATATTGATTATACAGTGACGATGACATGTCAAGACTTTAAAGGTGAGAAGAAAACATATCACCCCCCACATATATAATGATAATTAAAATAAATACATATTTAATTTCAAGTGCATATTGACATTCAGTCAACATCATGGGGAACAGGGGTTCCAGAAACGTTTGTTCCTAAACTAGTTCAATGCCAAATTGTCCCTTAGGCCCTGGTCTCATCTTCCCGGAGTACCTTTAAGATGGCTCCAGCTAATGGAGGCTTCAGGTCCACCCAGTGGGCCACCCCAAGGCACAGAAGGGGGTTCCTTCCGTTCCCTCCCCACCCAGCCCTCAGCCTCGCTGACCTACCCTAACAGGGTGTAATTCTAGAAAAGCACTACGTATCTCCAGTAAAAGATGGTGTTTCACCCCCAGGAGACTCACAAATCTACCCGGGCCGGAATCCAGAGGGCAGCCGTGTGCCCAGGAAGGCACACACGTGTGACGACTAAGACGGCAGGGCCTGCCGTGTGTCTCCCTGGAAGGCACACGGACTCCACGAGGAACCAGGGGACGGGGAGGCGGCCAGGTGAGGGCGCAGGGAGGGGGCGATGGGAGGGAGCGGGGCTCTGGGCAGACGCCGCAGGACGCCAACACGGGGACCCAGGGATGGGGAGAGGAGAGAGCAACGAGTCCTCTTACAGCATGGACAACACAAAAATGACGCTGTAACTCAGCCGACCGGCCGCACGCCGAAAATCCTCCGATGCTTCCGTGGCCAGGCAGAAGCACCGCGAGTCCGGGTAGCGCTAGAATGTCACGATGGAGAGAGCAATGGAGCCAGGATCCCTTCCCGAGCGCCCACACCGGCCGGGGGCGTGTGCGGACCCAAGGCGCGGTCATGTGACGCTGACTTCGAGGACGTGGTCGTCTTTGCTGGGGACGACCAGGATCTGCGTGCCCGTGCTCGAGTTGAAGACCTGGCCAGGCGGCAGCGCCTGGAGCCGGGGCATGGGCAGGCCTTTGTGCTCGCCGCTGGAGGCCGAGTGCACGCTACCCCGGCTCCTGATGCTGCCGCTGTCCGGCTGGTCGTCCAGGTGCTTGTCCAGCGACAGGCTGTCGCTCTCTATCCAGCTATCTGCAAAATGCACCGCCGGTGACACCCCGGCCAGCGACCCGGCCCCCAGCCACCGCGGGGGGCAGCAAGCTGCCCCAGCGGCCTTCACCGTGTGAGCAAGCCAGGCGGCCCCTTTAAAGAGAAGCGAGCCCATGGGCCGTCTGAGGACCCGTGGCGGCTTCTGAGCAGATGCCCACAACCTGCGCCCCCACCCCCGCCACCAACCGCTGCCCATCAGCAAGCCCGGTCCCCGCAAGGCGAGCGTCCCACCGCCCGCACAGAGCTCTCCCTCCCTCCGACAGCGGCTGCGCCTTTCCCCTTCAAGGGTCCTTACCAGCGTCCAGTTGTGAGGAGTGCGCCGAGTGGTGGGGGAGGTATTTAAACAGCCTGACGTCGGGGAGGGGGAGGTAGCCCGCGAAGAGGGGCATCACCTCCATGTGGACGCGGTGTGTGGCCTGGGCGGCCACGGGCATAGAGATGACGCCAGAGCTCTTTCCGCAGACCGCCCAGTTGCTACTGTTGTCGACCACTGAAACAGAGGGAGAGCACTGGTCGGGCCCCAGCAAGGGCCGTGCACAGCCCCCACTCCAGAGCGTAAGCGCAAACCGGACACGTTCTAGACCCTGTCCTCTGACCGCACCTCAACAGGAAAGCATGGCTAGGCGACAAGATACGCGCGAGAGCCACAGGGAAAATCACCTTCTTCTCGAGTTCATAAATGAACAGGGATTCGGTTTTACTCAAAAACTTTGTACATCAGGCGTCCAGAGTAGGGGGGCTCTGGCTGTGGAATTTGGAACAGGGGCGGGACAGGGTGGTGGTCCGTCTAGGAAGTGGTGGCATCAGACCGGGGTCCCCACCCCAACTCTGCCGCTCAGACGAGGCTCTCGATGGCACAGAAAGAGCTTACGGAAGGCCTTCTCCCAGCACAGCAGACAGTGCTAACACACGGCAGGCATCAGCAGCAGTGATTCAAACAGCCGCGACGTCGTTCAGTGTAACCAGAACGTGCAACACACCCATCACTCAGAAGTCGGCGGGCCGGGAGCTTGTCCCTGACAAGCCGAGGGCCTTGCCAAGAGGGGACGGCAGCCCTGTCAAGGGGACACTGAGTGGGGCCCAAGAGCTCCATGGACCAGAAGCTCCCTGAGGAGCAAAGAAGGAGTCGCAGAGGGCCGGCTTCCCGCAGAGGGGGATGGGACGAGAGACCTGCTGGGGACAAGTGGCATCCGGGAGGGAGACCGGAGCAGTTCTCAGAGGGTGGTCCCTGGGGCAGCTGGAGGTCCCACTGCCGCCTTTTTCCCCGGGCTGCCACACACCCCGGTGCCCAGGACCAGAGGCCCGAGCGTGAACCGAGGCCTCCTGTGCACGGAGAGGCGTGCCAGTGGCTTCCTCACCACCATGCACCTGAGGATAGAAATTGCCAGTTTTACTTAAGGACGTCCTTTGTGAAGTCGTCGAAATTAATTTTATTAAATCCAATCCTTAAGGAAAGATCTTTTCAACTGTAACTCCGAGTGATTACAGACTCCCGAGAAGCTGCACCCCATTAGAGAGGGCCCCCGGGCCCTGAGCTCCTGGGGACTGTCCCCGCTGTGCTCTTCTGTCTGCGGTACTGGGCCGATGTCGTCTCGAAAATGAAGGCCGCGAGCCTGTCGCTTCAAAGAAGTTGCCGGTGATGTCGTCTTAAACCGATCGAGGACGGGAAGTTCCGAGAACCTGCCTTTGCCGCAGCAAGCCCAAGCCCAGCAGTGTCCCAGCGGTGTGGGCCGGAAGCGGATGCTGGCCTGTGAGACGGCCCAGTGAAAGGTGCCCGGTGTGTGCGATCCACACCCCTCAGGAGCCACGTTTCCCATGTGGCCGAGGCATGCCACGACATGACGCCTGGGTAAAGGGGCCTCTCAAACTACCAGCCAGATTTGAGCGCGGGAGGAAATGGAGCACGGTAAGTCCATTCCAGATCTCAGAGGCCACGCGGTCACTGGCCTGGAAAAAAGTACCGCTGGCCCAGTTTCGGTGAAAAGCCAACAGCCTCTGCTATTAAACGCCCTTTACCAGCTGTGGATCTAACGGCCCTAGAGCGTCCTGTCGTCCTTCCGCCAGGGTTCCGGGCGCCAGCACAGAGGACAAGCCAACTCCCTCCCGTGAAGCTGGACATTAGGGAGAGCCGAAAGCATGCAAATTAACGTCATTCTTCTATTTTTGGTCTTGCTTTGTTGTGGAAGACAGTTCTTTTTCAAACACGAAGTTATGGAAGGCGCTTACTGTGATTTTTAAGTAACTAAAGAAAGAAATTTTTGGCTCCTCAACCATTTCTTAGAGCACACACGGTCCTGACAGCCCCCCAGACTGCGAGCTACTCCCAAAGCAGCCGAGGCCCCGGAAGAGGCGGGCGAAGTGGGTCTCGAAGGGGTCGGGTGGGGGGCGGGGGGGAACCAGTCTCAGGCGGGGATTGTGGGCCAGGGATAGGAGGAGGCCTGGAGGGAAGAGGTCAGGGGCCCAGACCCAACCACACAAGGACTGCGGGGCAGCAGAGTTGGGACCTTGCTCCCGTGGTATTGGGAAGACCCTGAGTCATGGGCAGAGACAGAAGGCCAGCTCCAGGGCCACTGTGTTCTCCACACCGGGCCCAACAACCGCTTGAGGATCTCCTGGGAACCAAATCTAACGTCCTACCAGCCTAAGATCACTCCACATAATAAAACATTCAAGTGAGCTTTTCTGATTCTAGAACATTCTCTCTTCAGACCAGGAACACTGCACCCTGTGGAAAAGAGGCTGCAAACCCTTCATGCGCCGGGGCAGCCCAGCAGCCCGGGGAAGAGATGCCTCCAGACGCACCTTCGTACATCAGCTTGGTCGAAAAGTACTCGTCGGTCTCCGTCAGCGCTTCGTCCTTGTCCACCTCCAAGAGGTCCGAGAGCCGCGTGATGGACACCTCCAGCGAGCAGAGCGAGCCCGTCCGACAGTGCTCTGTGCCCGAGGGGGGCAGGATCTCCGCTCTCACGTTATATAACGTCTGCACAAGAAAGGGAGAGACAGGCACAAGTGTCCACACAGCGGGCAGAGGCGTTCCTCCAGCCCCGGGGGTACTGCCCACAGACACGAGGGATGGGGACGGAGGGGCCGCGTCAGCCAGAAGGGCTGCTGGCGCAGCCCCGCAGCAACCGCCTTGCAGGGACTTGTGCCTGGCAAGCCCCGCCGAGCGCATCTCACTCCTGTTCTCGCGCCGACCTTTCCCGAGCGCACACAACAGCAGCGAGGATGGGCCCTCGCCCCCCACACGCTTATCACCCAGACTCGGGATCACCAACATTTTGCTCCATTTGCTCGCTCTCTCTGTGGATCAACGTGTACTTCTCTGCCCGGGGCCCCGAAGGCAAATTCCAGAGTGCTTGTGGCTTCACCACTCTGTGCCTCAGCAGGTATCCCTAAAAACACGGACTTGCCCTCACAAACACGACACCAGAACCACAACGAGCAGAGATCAGTCTTTCCTCGCCGCTGCGCAGCATCAGAACTACCTTTGGCTGAATGTTCCTTTCTCCACAATGACCTCTGTACCCAACGGCCTCCCCCACTCACACCTGCCCGACACCTTCCCTAACCTGGGACCAGCAAGACCCAGGCCTGCCCCGGGGTGGGTGGCCTCCCCCGCTCCACTCCTCCCCAGAAGGACGCCGGGGACAAATGCTGGTGAGGCTGTGGCAGCTGGAGCCCTCGCATGTCACTCGCGGGTATAAAGGGACGTCCCTTTGGAAAACAGAGCGGCGCCTTCTCAAAAAGACCACTTGCTCTAAAACAGGACCGTGGGGACGGTCGCACCATCCTGCCGGTGGACCTGAGGCGGCCACCGCAAGGGCCTGAGCCGCGCGGCAGGTAAGTGACGTGACTCAGTAGCGCTTTCCGGAGAAAAGTGGTGTCTCTGTTTCCGGGCCTCGGAGATGACCAGTTTTCAAACGCTGACCTGTTGGCACAGCTCCAGAGAAATCCGAATCCGTGCTCGTGACCCGGAGAGGGAGCAGAGAGCCCACAAGCGCGTGACCCAACGCCGCGGCGAGCAGACCAGAGGACTCACGCGCAGACTCAGGCGCACGTGGGGTTTTACGTGGCGCTGCTGGGCACACGCGGAATGGTGCGTGTGGTACTACAGAGAGAGAGACCATGCCGGCGAGGACGCGGAAGCCGAAGGCTGATGGAGGGAGACGGAGCAGGAGGGTCAACACAGCGACTCGGCTGGAAGGAGGCGCTGAAAACACTGCTGGGGCCAAGCGCTATGAACACGAACACATTCTCGTGTGGTCCGACGGTTCCAGGAGGAGAGACCAGGAAACACCACAAACCTGCGTCCCTGCGTTCTGGGTGACCCGGCACAAAATCCAAGTCTCGCCAAAGACATGGAAACACACGTGCATTTCCCCGCCCAGCTCAAGGCCACTCCAGCCCACATGTGACGCGCGGGTTACAGGACAATCGTCAGGATATGGAAGCAGTAGGTGTTGATAATACTTTCTGTTTTTCTTTTAAAAAGAAAGCCCCCTTAGGGCACCTGGGGGGCTCAGTCAGTGAAGCGGCTGCCCTTGGCTCAGGTCATGATCCCAGGGTCCTGGGATCAGGCCCCGCATCGGGCTCCCTGCTCGGCGCGGAGCCTGCTTCCCCCTGTGCCCCTCACCCGGCTCATGCTCTCATCTGCTCTCCCTCCCACTCTCAACTAAATAAAATCTTAAAAAAATAAAATAAAAAAATAAAAAGAAAGCATCTCGGTGATCCTGGCAACTAGGATCAAGAAGAAAGGACTCTAAGAAATAGTTCCAGAACATTCTAAACGTGAGCAAGAGAAGAGGGAGCAGAGAACCTGAACCTTCATTCTTTACACTCATCTCATGACCACCGGTGAGACTGCACGAGGGCCAGACCCCTCACTTGAGAAGGACCCAGGTGTCTACGGTACAGCCAGCCAACGACCAAGCTGCTCCAGAGGTCAACTAACCTCCTGGGCAGTTGCTTCCTTATTCTGGAAGATTCTCCTCTGACTTTTGTAGATTAAAAGGAGTACGATGCCACCTTCCGCGTTCCCACCCTACACTCCCACCAGAAAAGAATACGATACATACAAAAAAATTTTCCACTTGAAATTCGTACGTGTACGGCTTTAAGGGGATCGAGAGCTGTCCTTCAGAAGCCGGGGAGAATCCAACGGAGAAGCGGCAGCGCAGAGAAGGGGGGGGCTCCCGCGCCCACAGCAGCTCCCACACGAAGAACACGGACTGCTTGCTGTGGATGGCCTGCGGAGACAGTCACCGGCATGGTGCACACACACGCGGCTGCCCCGCCGCCCCACGGGGTCCCACCCGCCTGGCCCTGTGAAGACAGCACCAGGCTGGTTGGAAGGGTTTAACCTTTTGGGGCGCCTGGGCACACGTGACACATGAATATTTGGAACAGGACGGTCAGCACCAGCCAGGCAGCCCGAACACGAGCAGGACCCCTTTGCAAAGCCACACCAACACAGAGGGTCTCTTCCCAGGGCGCGGACAGGTGTCTCGTCGCAGGCCGGAAGGGGGATGGCATCCATGCCATCAGCAGAAGCTCAAGAACGGGCCTGCAGTTACACAGGCCAGAGCGCAGGGCGGGACTGTCTGACTCTTGTACAAGGACGAGCGTCATTCTGTCTCCTAATCCACCCCGCACGCTGCTCCACGCCCAACATGAACCGTGAACACGCACAGGGCGGCGACAAAGCTGGGTGTCCCCGCCCTTGGGGATGCGCACGCTGTTGGCTTGTCACCAGGGAGGCCACGCTTTCCTCAGACCCTCCTGGCCACTCGGGTGTCCCATGCGGGCTCGCACCCCGCGTTGTGCGGAGGGCTCTGCGCTCACCTCTGGACAAGGGTTACCTGCGGGGACTTGGCGTTCAGAGGCACGAGCTGCAGGTCAGCACCGCAGCCGGGGTCCACGAGGTCGCCGTCCGACAGCTGAAAGTCAAGTTCCGACAAATTCTGGACACACACCTGAATGTACTTCCTAAAGCAGAAAAGCAGATTTTGAAACTTAACACCTGTATTAAATGTGCTTTGGTTAAGAAGACTCTGGGGAACCGAAAAGTGACCTGGCAACGTAAGAGCAGTGGGTCGCACACGGGAAAGCATGCCCCGAAACCGCATCTCCCCAGACAAGCTACTTCTGAGGAAAATGGGTCAAAGGACGGGCCGTTCCTGACCCAATGTTAACACACGATCGTAGCTGGCTTGAGGTGCATGAGGATGGACAGAGGGGCCGCTGCTCCCGGAGAGACTAAGCACAGGGCTCCCGTCGGTCCCTGTCACACAGGAAGAGTCTGAAAGAAAGCACCCCAACTCCTGCTGAGAAGTGCCGGTGTCTCTAGCCACTGACGTGTGCGCTCCCTCCCCGCAGCGGGGGCGTGCCAGGGTAACGTTCGCTCTGAATACAGACCTGACAGTCTGGTGACCCATTTTTGCAAATTTCAGCAACAGATGAAAGTGAAAGGAGTTTTACAGGGAGAGGCCACACGCCGCCCTGAGCCCAGGGTCGGCGCCCACCGTCACTGGCAGTGGGACAAGTAGACGCTGCCTCCCGAAGCTGACGGAGAGAGCACGGGGCTGCCCCCCAAACCGTCTGGTCCAAAGGCTGAGTCAAATTCTAGTGCGTGCGGCTTCGAGAGCCGTGAGAGCTGCTCAACAGGAAGCAGTCCTGCCCCCATGGGCGGTATCACCCGGCATCTCGAGGTGTCTCGAGGTAGATCTTTCGTTGTCACAATGGGCATAGGGAGGATGGGAGGCGCCACTGGCCCAAGACAGGGGGAGCTAGGGGTGCTGCTGAACACTACAGTGCGTGGGCCAGGCCTCCAGGCCCACCAACGAGGAATTCTCGGACCCCCAGTGTCCGCGGTGCCGAGGCTGAAAAACCCCACCCAGACATATCCAGCAGCCGGCAGAGGAACCAGGAAACACGAACCCCCAAGAACACGACCAAATTCTGAATGCTGGGCCTTCCTCTAGAGGACTGAGCCGAGCTCAGCAGCGGGCCACCGGCTAGAGGAACGGGAAGACAGATGAAAAACAATCTCATCGGGGCGCCTGGGGGGCTCAGTGGGTTAAGCCTCTGCCTTCAGCTCAGGTCATGATCCCAGGGTCCTGGGATCGAGTCCCACATCGGGCTCTCTGCTCAGCGGGGAGCCTGCTTCCCCCTCTCTCTCTGCCTGCCTCTCTGCCTGCTTGTGATCTCTGTCTGTCAAATAAATAAATAAAATCTTAAAAAAAAAAAAAAGAAAAAGAAAAGAAAAACGATCTCCTCATCAAACGGGGACTTGGCTTGGATCCCACATCCCACAAACCGACGGCGCACGGTCATTTCTGAGACCGCTGGGACACTTGACCGTGGACGGGCTGCTATGGAGCTGCAGGGAATCCCTGCGAACCCGCACGAGCGGACCACAGCGTCAGGACGGGGAGGAAAGCCGGCTCAGCATCCCTGAGGCCACGCTCTGAGCGGCAAGATGTGCACGCGGGACAGCCTGGCCCAGGACCGGGGCACCGAGCCCGCCTTTACCGTGTCCCGGCGGACAGAAGCGCGTGTGTGGTCCGGAAGGGCACGCTGAAGGTCAGAGCGATGACGGTGGAGTAGATGGACCACGGGCAGTCGATGGACACCTGAGGAGAAACACGGGGACGTGCCTTCAGACCCCTGGCCTGGCCATGGCCGCCACCACACCGTCCACCCAGGCCAGCAGTGGCGGCCGACATCCTCGACGGGGGGGACAGCCTCACCACCTCTTCTTCAGAAATCAAACCCCCGTGAGTCACGTGCACGAAGGAGAAACATCGAGCTACGTACACAGACAAGAAAAATCAACACGGAGCGGCTGGCTGGCCGTGAGACACGGCGCAGTCTCGGCGCCCACAGCCCCAGGACCCCCTCGCACTGCCCACACCGACGGCTGGACACCGGACGTGTTCTCTAGCACTGCGGGAGGTGGGGACAAAGGGCTTTCGGCCGTTGGGCACGATGACGTGAGCAATAAGGAACTACTGCAAAATTAAAGGAATTACCCAGTCACGCCACACAACAACGGGTAAGAAACAGAAAAGCAAAGCTAGCAAAGCTGTTGAAGCGCCGCCGCAGCGGACAGGGCGGGCAGATCGCTTTCCAAGCAGCTGTTTTCATTTTCTTCGGGCAAACACCTAGTAGTGACACTGCTGGGTCCTAGGGCAGTTCTATAACGTTCCGAGGACCCTTCCATACTGTTCTCCAGAGTGGCTGCCCAGTCTGCATTCCCGCCAACGGGGCACAAGGGTTCCCCTTTCTCTGCGTCCTCACCAACCTTAGTGATGTCCAACATCTGCACGCCGTCTCGGGAAAATACTCAGATCTTCTGCATGAGCTTTGATCAGACCACGGGGGATTCTGCTACTGAGTTAGAAAGTCCATTTTGTATTTTGGGTATGAACACCCCATCAAATATGATTTGCAAGCATCTTCTCCCATTCCGTAGGCTGGCTTTTCATTCTGACTCCTCTACTGTGCCGAAGCTTTTTAGGTTGACATAGTCTCAATAGTTTATTTTTGCTTTTGTTGTCAGATCCGTAAAATCATTGCCAAGATCAGTATCAAGGAGCTTACCACGTAAGTCTTCTTCTAGGAGTTTTATGGTTTCAGGTCTTACCTTCTAGCTTTGAATCCACTTTGAGTTAACTTTTTTTGGACAATTTAAGACAAGGGTCCAGCTTCGTTCTTCCGCATGTGGCTGACCAATTTTCCCAGCACCATTTATTTGAAGACATTGTTCTTTCCCCATTACACATTCCTGCATCCTTTGTCTTAAACTAATTGATAGAATATACGTGGGTTTATTTCTGGGCTCTGTATTCTGTCCCATTGGTTTGTGTATCTGCATTTATGCCACTACCATAGTGTTTTGACGACTACAGCTTCGTAACACAGTCTCAAGTCCGGGAGCATGATGACTCTAGCTTTGTTCTGATTGTTTTGGGTATCTGGGGGTCTTTTGTGGTTTGAGGATTATTTGTTTTATTTCTACAAAAAATGCCTTTGGAACTTTGGGATTACACTAAATCTATATATTGCTAGGTAGTATGGACATTTTAACAATATTAAATCTTCCAGTCCCGTGTATCTGTGTCTTCCTCCATCTCTTTCATTAATGTCTTATAGTTTCCAATATGCACCTCTTTTACCTCCCTGGTTAAATTCATTCCTAGGTATTTTATTCTTTGCGATGCAATTATAATGGAATTATTTGATTTCTTTCCAACAGTTCATTATTAGTATACAGAAACACAACAGATATCTCATACTTATTTTGTATTCTGCAACTTTACTGGATTTATTGATTGATGAAAGTTTTCGATGCAGCAGTCTTTAGAACTTTACATACATATAATATTATACCATCTGCAAATAGTGGCAATTTACTTCTTTCCTTCCAACTACAATGACTTTTATTTCTTTTTCTTGCCCAACTGCTCTGGCAAGGACTTCGAGTACTACACTGAATAAAAGGGACAAGAGTGGGCAACCTTTGTCTTGCTCCAGATCTTTGAGGAAAGGCTTTCAGCTTTTCACCATTAAGCATATTAGCTGTGGGCTTGTCATATGTGACCTTCATTATGTTGAGGTATGTTCCCTACATACCCATTTTAATCTCCTTACTAGTAATCTGTTCAGATTTTCTATCTCACCATGATTCACTCTTGGTAAGTTGTACATTCCCCAGAATTTATCCATTTCTTCTAGGTTCAATTTGTTGGCCTGCAGTCATCTATGGTTGTCTCTTGTGGTCCTTTTTTACTTCTGTGGTGTCAGCTGTAACATCTCTCTCACGTCTGATCTGAGTCCTCTCTCTTTATCTTGGTGAGTCTAGCAAAAGGTTCGTCGGTTTCATCTTTTCAAAGAACCGGCTCTCGGTTTCACTGATCAAGTCTATTGTCTCTTCAGTCGAATTGATTTATTTCTGCTGTAATGTTTATTTCTTTCCTTCTACAAACTTTGGGCTTCATTTGTTCTTCTTTTTCTAGTTCCTTAAGATGTAAAATGAGGGTGTTTGAGACTCTCCCTCTTTCTTGAAGTAGGCCTGTATTGCTACGAGCGTCCCTCTGAGAATGGCTTTTGCTGCATTTCATACGTTTTGGTATATTACACTTCCGTTTTCATCTGCCTCAGGGTAGGCTGTGATTTCTCTTGATTTCTTCTTTTGGCCAACCAGTTGTTCAGTAGCATGTGGTTTAATCCCCACATATCTGTGAATTTTCCAGCTTTCCTCATATAATTAATCTCTAGTTTCCTATTGTTGGGCTCAGAAAAGATGCGTGATGGGATTTCAACCCTCGTAAACTTGTTAAGACTTGTTTCGGGGCATAATATACAATCTATCCTGGTGAAATGTTCCCTGCACATTTGAAAAGAATGTGTCTTCTGCTGCTTTTGGATGAATGTTCTGTAAATATCTGTTAAGCCCATCTGCTCTAATGTTTCACTTAAGGCCAGAGTCTCCTTATTGATTTTCTGTCAATGTCTGGATCTATTGATATAAATGGGGTATTAAATTCCTCTCTTATTGTACTGCTGCATATTTCTCCCTTTAGGTCTGTTCATACTTACTTTACATATTTAGGTGTTCCTGTGTTGGCTGCATAAATATCTACAAATGTTCTATCTTGTGGGACTGGCCTTGCTATCGTTATGTTACACTCTTGCCTCTTGTTACAGTCTTTGTTTCAAAGTCTATCTTATCTGAGAGAAGTATGGCTGCTCCACATTTCTTTTGGCCGCTTTAGGTTTTGGTTTTATTTTAGTCTGTGGGTGTCCTTGTGTCAAAAGTGCGTCTCTTGTAAGCAATATATAGACGAGTCTTGATTTTTTATCCATTCAACTACTCCTTGTCTTCTGATTGCAGAACTTAGTCCACTCACATTTAAGTAATTACTGAGAGGGCATGTGTTTGTTGCCATTTTTGTTAATTATTTTCTGACAGTTTTTTAATTTTTATTTTATTTATTTGACAGAGAGCAAGCACAAGCAGGGAAGCAGCAGGCAGAGGGAGAAGCAGGCTCCCCACTTAGCAGGGAACCTGATGTGGGGCTCGATCCCAGGACCCTGGAATCTTGATTTGAGCTGAAGGCAGACACTTAACCCACTGAACCACCCAGGCGCCCCTTCCGGGCACCACCCACTTTTTGTAGCTCCTCTCTGCTCCTTTCTTCTCTGCTTTCTTCTTTGTGGTTTGGTGACCTTCTCAGGTGGTATGCTTGTATTTCTTCATGTTCTGTAGGTTTGCCCCAGGTTTTGCTTTGTGGCTAGCTACCATGAGGCTTACATGTAACAACTTATGTTTGTAACAGTCTATTTTTAGTTGATAATAACTTAAAAGTTTCTAAAGCTCAACGTTTTTACTCTCCCTCACCCCCACATTTGATGTTTTGATGTCCCGCTGTACACTTTTATCTGTGTTCTTTAACAATTATAATCATAGTTATTTTTACTTCTTATGTCTGTTAGCCTTCATCCTAGCTTTTTAAGTGCTTAACCCACTACTTTTACTATATATTCAACTTTCCAGTGAGATTTATTCTTTCACACGTGCTCTTGTGAACACCTTTTCTTTTCAGCTTAAAGAACATTCCTTGAAGGCCGGGTTAGTGGTGATGAACTCCTTTAGCTTTTGTTTCTCCGGAAAACACTTTACGTCTCCTTCACTTCCAAATGATCGCTTTGCCGGGTAGAGGTACCTTGGTCAGAGGTTTTCCTTTCAGCACTGAGTACATCATGCCACTCTCTCTGGCCTGCAGAGTTTCTGCTGAAAAACCCGCTGATAGACTTAGGGGGTTTCCTTGTACGTAATAACTGTTTTTCTCTTGCTGTTGTTTTTTTTATCCTCCTTCCACGACCTACCCTACCCTCATCTGCTGCTTTTAAGATTCGCTCCCGGTCTTCAATTTTTGACATGTAATTGTAAAGTGTCTTGGTGTGGGTCTCTCCGGGTTCCTCTTATTTGAAACTCTCCGGGCTTCTTGCATCTGGATGTCTGTTTCCTTTTCCAGATTAGGGAAGTTTTCAGCCATTACTTCTTCAAGGAGATTTCTGACCTTTTCTCTCTGCCTTCTTCTTCTGGAAGCCCGGTGATCCAAGCATTAGTCTGTCTGATGCTGTCCTATTAGTCTCTAAGCTATCTTTGCTTTTTTTTTTTTTCCTCATTCTTTTTTCTTTTTGCTGCTCTGAGTTCCACTCCTTGACTTTGAACTGTCTGGTTCCTTCTTCTGCTTCATCTACACTGTATTTCAGTCAGCTGTGTTCTGTGACTTTGATCTGGTACATTCTTCTACTTCCCATCTCCTTGTTGAAGTTCTGTGTTCATCCATTTTTCTCCCATTTGGTGAGCATCTTCATGAGCATGACTTTGAACTCCTTTTCAGGTAATTGCTTATCTCCATTTCATTAAGGTTTTTTTCCGTGAGGTTTTAGCTTGTTCTTCCATTACTGGAACATATACCTCTGCTTCTTCATCCTTCTGGACTCTCTGTGTCTACACAGCAGACGGCACAACCACCACCCCTGGTCTGAAAGGAGCAGTGTGCTGTGGGAGATAAGCCTCACCATTCACTCCTGTCCCAGTTCTTGGCTATTGCTCCAAACCTTTGTGTTGTCAGGACTTGCTGGATTTTTAATCCCTTCTAGCAACTGAGGGGTGTGCCAAGACTTGTCATTGTCCTGGAGGGGAGGATCTCAGCCCCTAGATTCATGATGACTGGAAGCCAGACACACAGGCAGCAGCTTTTTAAAGTGCAAATATGTGGGACCACGAGTGTACAGCACTACCTTTGGGTGAACTGGCATTCGTGTTACAAGACGTGGACAAAGCTGAAGAAGCTTTGAGCTGAAGAGTCCTTGAGCTAAGGACTGTGGCTCTGGGACCAAAGTCCCGATCTCTCAAATAACTATCAATAAACACCAACATCAAAGCATAAAATGACAGCGCTTCCTCTTTGCCAAGCTCGACGTGACATTTCAGTGGACAGAAACCGAAGCACATGCACACAGAAGTCACACTAGCCTATGTATCAAGACAAATGGACTACAGAGCCAAACTGACTTCCCCATTCTAGGCAAACATCCTATCTCCTACAATAAACTGGCCTGCCCTCTTGAGTTGGTGTAGAAAACTTAGAGCCTGCCTATCTTTGTCCTTGCAAGTATACCCTTTATCTAAGAAGGGGGATTAAAAGAGACAAATGCCCAACCCAACGAGGGGATGTGGAGTCAGGAACGGGAAATCTGCCACTTGAACACAAGGCATCTCTCGGGTACTGTCTCTCGGAACAAGCATGACCAGCAAAGGCCGCAAGCACAGGCGGCGCCCTCATGGCCCCTCCTTACTTTGTGGTCCGTGGTAGCCATGCAGTGGCCAGCTCTCTGTGTGTCCTTATGCTTCCTGTGGGGCTCTGTCGTCCCCAGCGTGCGACTCTCTCCTCCAGTTAGTGGAGCTGAAGGTAAAGACAGAACTTCCAGTTCAAATTCAATCATGTGGTATGCAGGAGCAGCGGGCAGACTGATGCTCGTGACCTTGTCAGATGACTGGACCCGGAGCAACACATCAGAAGCCTTTTCTAGGAAAGAGAGAAAAAGTCACTTCTAACACGTTCCCTGTGCTTCCTTGTTCCTCTTCCTTCTGGCAGTGACGGGCCCAGCAGAGTCGTTCCCGCCTAACTCCCACTGCTCCCGCCACCAGCAAGAGCGTATCCAGGAAGGATAAAGGCGGGCGGGCAGAGACCGGAAAACGAGGCACAAAACCCTCTCAGACTGTGACACCGCATAAGCTGGCGGCCTGGAGACCAGAAACGGTCACTAAGTCCGAAGACAGAAAAGGGACACTTTCTGTGTGGCCCGCCACGCGCTGTGTGTTTCCCTGCACGACGTGATCCCATTCCATTCCCCCAGCAGACCGGCTCCCACCCAGGAGAGCAGCACCCTTCCCTCTCCACCCCTCGTGCCTGGGCACCAGGGGTGACGGAACTCTTCTAGGGCTTCTGGCCAGCACCTAAAAAGGCTGATTCGCTTCCACTTTTTGGTGAGAGGGTTGGGGAAGTAGCAGGCAACTGCAGGCTGGCAAGGCACCCTCCTGGAGCAGGGGGCCAGTCCATGATGCTGCATGATAAGCCCTTAGCAAGGTCAGCCCCGCCTGGCCTCCAGGCCTACACCAGCTCTTCATCCCAGATATGATGGCCCGCCCCGGGTCAGGCTCCCAGCCCAGCGACAGGCAGGACATGACCATGAAAGAGTCGCAGGGAGAAGTGGTCCTCAGATACCACCCAAGACCACGGCCGCCTCACACCCCCACGGTGCAGGACAACGGCGAGAGTCCGCCTTCGCCAGGTGCCGGCCGCCTCACCTCTCGTGTTGGAGTAGATCACTGCTCTGTTGTCCGCATGACACAGGATGAGCATGGCTTCTGCGTTGCTCAGCTGGAGGCTGTCCCCGTTCTTTACCGTATAATGGCCCGTAGTGACAGTGAACTTTACCTTCTGAGGAATACCAGCCAAAAGGCTATCTGAAGGGAAGAAGACAGCAGTCAGCACCACGATCAGTCGGCGGAGGGCCTCGGGCGAGGTCACAAGGGCGCTCTGCTGCTTGTCACAGCTGACCTGTCCCCTGTAAACAGCCCACAGTTCACTCCCAGTTCCACCCCACCAGCCCCGCTTTTCATCTCCGTCGCACGCACGCGGAGTTGCGGGGGTGCCTGCTGGGAGCGAGAGGCCCCGAGTCTTATCGGCACCGAAGACAGAGCTGGGGCTCCCGGGGGCAGGCATGTCTCTGAATTCACCTGCCGATAAGTCAGTGAGGGAGAAGCAGACAACGCGAAAGAACAGACTAACGGAATCGAATGTACTATCCGTGCTATTCCGAACTGTTTCTAGCCTTTTCAGGTTAGGCCTTCAGGACCTTTGGTTCAGAAACCTCCGGGCGGATGGGGCGGCTACGGCCTTCCCCTAGATGGGCCTGAAGGGCGGAGATGGGCTGAGCTGGCAAGAGTCCCGCACCAGGACGGGCAGAAGCAAGAAGGCGAGAGATGGGAACCCAGGAGGAGCGGCAGACAGGTGAGAGGGGCGGGGAGGCACAAGCAGAAACGGGAGTGAGGGACCGTGGACGGCCAGTCCCCGGTCTGGCTCGGGGCGTCCCAGGCCCTCGAGCAGCGGTGCCCGGCTCCTCTCACAAGCGGTCCTGTCGGAACTGTCCGAGAGGCTGTCTGGCATCTGAGGGCCTTTCCCAGTAGCCGTGGGAGACTTCTAAAGTCAGAACAGTAGGGACCATGGAGAGATTAAATAGAAATAAAGTGCTTTCCTTGAATTTCTTCCCGAATGGAAGAAAGGAGCCAAATAAATACATCCCACTCAGCCCGAAAAACCGAGAAACTCACTCACTAGTGTCTTACACATCAAGTGCCACGTGGGGCTCACTAGTCTGCTTACACCAACTCCTCCCAATTTTCGGACTCGACCTGAGGACAGCAGCTCGGGACGGGGCTCGCCCGTGCGGGGGGCGCACTCACCGGCCAGGGGCTCCACGTGCAGCTGCGGCTCCTGCGAGTACACGTCGTACTGCACCAGTGGGTAGAGGTGCGGCAGCACGAACCACACCGGGCCCACCGAGGCGCACAGCTGCCGCAGCGTGTATGTTCCGGGCTCCTTGGCCTAGGGTCAAAGTCGCGCATTGCGAGGGTCAGCCCCCGCCCTTGTGACGGGCTTCCCAGGCGAGGCTGCGCCCCCGTCTCCGGGAAACGCCCGTTGCTCTCCCCCTCTCCCTCCTATCCTGCGGCTCTGGGCCCCCACCTCGGCGCGTGGGCTGTCCGCCAGCACCTCTGAGTCTCTCGCGGGGGTCTTCTCAGTAACGGATGCTTAAACCTGCCTTTCTGCTTCCAAGAACGTGTTTTCAATTTCGTACACGTCATCTGTGGCATTGTTTTCTGCAAAGCGTCTCACGGAACCTTCAGCACGGGGTCTGAGCCCTGCGCCGAGCCTCGGCCACTGTGCCCGTGACCACAGCCGAGCCCTCCTCGGTCAGTGGGACCCGGTCAGTGGGACTTACAGGGCGCGCCGAGGGGAGGTAGGTACCAGAGCGGGCCCCGAGCCGTTGTTCTGACATCCACGTGGCCCACGAAAGGAAAGCCACCGAGTGGAACGCAGAACTGGGCCACCTCCTCTGAAGGGTCATTTCAACAAATGGGGATATATTTTAATACAAAGGAAAAAAACTCTAAGTCCAGTAAGAGCAAAAATAATTACCCACGTTAAGAACTTCTTTCAAAATTTATGAGCCATCGTAACACCGCATAAGCGTCAAGGATTTCGTAAAATCTCAGTGTTCTTGTCCTTGAGGATGTACGCAAAAGCCAGGGTAAGGCACGGCGCCAACAGCTCTGGCGAGCTCGAGACCCTTCCTAAGCGTCTTCAAAGTCGCCCGTGCCCCCACGTACCTGCGTCCTGAACGTTATCCTGTTGGCCCCCGGCTCCAGGGTCACGTCGCTACATTTGAGCACGTGGGCCCCGTTCTCCAGAGCCACGCCTGAGGGTGTTTCCAGAGAAGTGCTGCTCTCCTGCCTTCTCAGCAGCATGTGGACGTTTTTGCATATGATCCCTGTCGTGTTCAAGGAATTGTCAGAGGGACTCCTCTCGAACATCTCGTACAGCTCCAGCGCTGGCAAGTTGTTCTGGGCGGCGGGGAGGGGCGAGGTCTCCGCTGGAAAGGTAATGACCCCGTTGGCCATCTTGTGCTTGGTGAGCCACTCGGCCGTCTTCCGGTAGTTGTTCTTCTCGATGCTGAAGTGGACGTTGATGGCGATCTGCTCCACGCGGACGGGGACGGGCATCTGGCTGCACAAGGTTATGTCCACGGAGAGAACGCCGCCCACGTGAACCACAGCGTTGGAAGGGGTAAAATGGAGATCTCGCAGGTGTGCGAAACAATGCAGAGGGAGTACGATCTTCTGACCTGCAAATGCACATCACCACGCGTTACTCACCACGGCTCGCTCTAGACCGCCTCCAGCCGGCAGGGCCTTGGTGTCCCCGGGGCCTGCAGCAGCACGCCCAACACGACAGGCCGACGGGCCGGGCTAGTCAAAAGAGACAGACGCAAACCTCCCAACCTCACAGCATCTTCACACACCAGAACGCGCTACTCCATCAGAGGTAAAACATAACCTCGATCTTAGAGAGGCCCCCGGAAATCACAATGTCTGAAGAGATCCAGCTACGTTCTGTTCTGGCAAACCTAAGAGAAAACGGGTCCGTTAACACCTGAATTTCAAATCCGTATTTGTCAACAGTCCGATTCTTGGAGCTACTTCAGAGAATTCCACCCGTTTCCCAACTACATAAAGAAATGAGCAAGTACGGGTGTCTGCATTCCCCCCCATATCTCCGGAAATCAAGCCAGGTGCTCACCAGCCTATGAAGTCAGCCAATGAAGCGGGGAGCCCTGCCTCCCGGACCCCAAGAGGGCAGCGAGGCCTCAGCCCCACAGTTACTAAGGAGGAACAGCCCGCTGCCCTCTCCGGCCTCCTTTCTGTAAGCACCCGGCTTGCTGAGATCCACGAGGCCGCCAGACCGGTCGGTGCTTCTGAACACGAATCTACTAAAGGCAAGACTCGCAGAGACCAGTGTGGACGCGGACATCAGAGAGTATCCTTTTTTTTTTTTTTTAAGATTTTATTTATTTATTTGTCAGAGAGAGAGAGAGAGCGAGCACGGGCAGACAGAGAGGCAGGCAGAGGCAGAGGGAGAAGCAGGCTCCCTGCCGAGCAAGGAGCCCGATGTGGGACTCGATCCCAGGATGCTGGGACCATGACCTGAGCCGAAGGCAGCTGCTCAACCGACTGAGCCACCCAGGTGTCCCCGTCAGAGAGTATCTTATTCGTACGGAGACCTCGACGGACGCCGGCAGGAGAAGCACGCGTGCCCAGGCTCACACACACGTCACATAAAGCAGACACAGCCCACGGCTCTCCCGCCGACTGCTGGGGCGCATTTAAGAATCTAAAAAGAGCAGCCAGTGCCATCTGCTGCTGAGAAAACCATGCAGACGGCAAGGCGCAACACCCCCGCGGTCAGTGGCCCCCGCTACCTAAGGCCATGTCTTCGGAAGCACTGGCTGTCAGGGAGTCGGTGACCACCAGGGGCCGTGCCAGGGAGTGGGCGTCCCAGCCCCCAGGGTGCCAGTGCGCGCAGCTGGTCCTCTGGGAGACGCCTGGGCAGGAGGAGTTCATGTCTTTATCCGAGGAGACACCAGAGTGCTCCCTCTCGATCTCCTCTCGGCCCTCCCCACCCCAAGCCCATCTGTCTCGGTCCGTCCCACGGCCACGTCAGGGCAAGTCAGGAGGGGATGCAGCGCCAGAAACCGACTATGCCGGCACCTTGACCTCGGACGTCCAGCCTCCAGAGCCGGGAGCAGTCACGCTGTTGCTCAAGCACCCGGTCCGCGGCATTCCGCGACAGCAGCCCGAGGGGACCGAGGCAGGAACTACTTTAAACAGGCCCTCTTCTGCACAAACGAGGAGCTGAATGTCACGTAAGCTGAGCTCCCCACATAGCACCATCTACGAAATACACCTGCCAGATCGTTAGCCCAAACCTGGGCCACTCAGACCTACCTTCCCCGGGGGATGCTCCTATGAGGAGACGCTCAACAAATTCCAGAAGGCGGGAAGGTCTACGAGCTGCCTGGCCCGACGTCTCTTACAGAGGCAGCGTCTGACATCCCAGATGTCACACAGCTGGGTGAACAGCGTGGGGTCCATCCACACAACGGACCGATACTCAGCCATAGAGACGGATGAAGCACTGACTCAGGTCTCGACCCCCGATGCTCGGTGACAGAGCAGGTCACAGAGGACCGCTACGGTATGGGTTCCACCTACACGAGACGGGTGGAAGGTGCTAGGGGCTGGCGGGGGCGGCGGTAGGAGGAAGGCTGGGAAGAAATAAGGATGGCGAGGATAAGAATGTTCTAGAACTGACTAGAGAGTGACGGCTACACATACGTACGTGAATGCACTAAAAGCCACTGAGCTGTACGCTGCATGTGGGTGAGTTCTACTCGATAAAGCTGGTGTATTAGAAGATGAAACAGAGATGGAAGAAATGTTCTAAGTTAAAAGAGAACTGAGGTGTAACACTCTGAGGCGGCACGTGGTCCCAGACTGGCCTCCAGTAAATGTGATTTACAGAAACATTTTCTGAGTCACTGAGGGAGACTGGAATATAGGCCACTAGCAGCTCAAGCGAGAACCCTGTTCTCTAGGGGACTGGGGGCACCCCTGGCGTCAGAAGGCCATGCGAAATGGCCCCAGGGTGGCGTGTGACACACGGTGTGGGTCACAGAAAGCCCAGTAGCAAGACAGCAGACGCAGGTTTGCCGCACCACTGCTCAGTCGAGCCGGCGGGCGAGCAGCACACGCTGGGTCGGCCCCTCTAGCTTCCCAGAGCATCTGGAGACTTCTCAACAAGGAGTTTTAAACATCACTCTGACCTGGGCGGTCAGCCGGTAAAGCAGAGGATCTCTCAGAAAGACAAGGGATAGATGCCATGGGCTCCCACTCATACGTGGAATTTAAGAAACAAAACAAAGGAACAAACAAAACAACAGATTCCTAAGTATAGAACAAAGCAGTGGCCGCCAGAGGCGCGGTGGGGGGGGTGAAGAGTGCACCTGTCACGGGGGCGCGGTGAGCACTGAGCCCCGTGGAGAGGTCTGGACTCACCACACTGTACCTGCAACTAACAGAACACCCCACGAGAGTTAGATTTCAAAATAAACAAACAAAAATTTAAAAAAAAAAAAAATGTCCTTAGAGCCCCCCGAAGAGCAAGCCTGACCTGGGCTGTCTGGCTGGCGGCCGGCAAAGCGGAGTATCTCTTGGCAGAAGTGTTTCCGCTCCTCCTCCGTCAGGTGGTGATCGCTGGCCAAAAGGCTACTGGTCTGAAGGTAGCTGGGGGAGAGTCAAGGGGTCTGGGAAAAGGACGGCACCCTGAGTGGTGCTGGGCGCCTGCGGCTGCACGGTCCCCAGGTCCTGCAGGGGCAGCCTGGTGGGGACTCTCCCTTTTGACTCAGTTATTAGGGACTCGAAAAGAGACCGGACATGTGGACGAGGAACCTCACTTCCGCATGACCGGGACCTCAGCCCCAGGCAGGCTTTTTCGCTCTGAGGTGCTTACTGAACACCTCCCATGGGAGCCGCTGCCTAGGACAGACAGCACGTCTCCCACCGCACGGCAACACCACATTTAAAGGATACTTCTCGGTCTGTCCAAGATGCTTCTGACATTCGGCGAGCTGCTTCCTTGTGTGCGTGATCGGGAGCGCCCAGCCCTCGGCCAGGTAATTTTTCAGTGCTCCTTGAAGATAGATTTCCGCCTTCTGTGGAGACTTCTTCCTCCTTGCAAATTGACAAGCAGAAGCTTTCGTCACAGTTCATGGTCACCACGACCGGCCCACCACCTTCTACACACGCACGCCATGACACTGCACCATCCCGGTCCTTCCCTGACGCTCCCAGGGGAGGGGTGCGCAAGCAGACCCGACAGCCGGGCTCGTGCTCGGCCCACACGGTGCGCCCGGCATCCTACGCTCGCCGCAGAGCTTCCACGGGGAAGCTCAGCAGGAGGAAGTAAAGGCCACGGCTCACTATCTCCAGCTGAACCACAAAAGCGCCAAGGGCAGAGCAAGGTGAGGCCTGCGCACAGGGACACAGCCCGTCGGCCAGGGGAGCCTGGGGTCCGCACCCGGTGGCGCACAGGTGGCGACTCGGAAACCCAGGCCAGCAGCCCTGAGCAGCCTTCAGAGAGCTGCAGAGAACCACGAAGAGTTTGAAGAGCGACACCCGTCCCCCAAGAGAGGATCTTCCAGTCCCGATTTCAACCTTCAAGCCATCCAGAACAAAACCAAGTTTAAAGCACAACTGAGGCCGGCCAAAGCCTCAGGGACACGCGGGACCCGTGCCCCCCGTGGGGCCGCCACTGAGCGTGTGGATGGAGGCCGACACGGAGCCAGCGCTCGCCCCTCCGGGCTCCCTGGGGGGACACCCCTCAGTGCTCGGCGCTACTCTCAGAGAGATGAGAGGTCTATGCGCCCGTGTTTCAAAGGGGTCAGAAGCTTCAATTCTTCTTGTTACTGTCTATGGCCGAAGACTCTCACGTTCCAGAGCAGGGGCCCTACAGGCCGTCCCTCAGTCCCCCGGCGGGTGTGCGGCAAGCCGGAACCAGGACCCGAGGCTCCGATGAGCACGGCAATGCCATCTCCCGGGGCTCCCGGGCTCAGAACGCACTGGCGTCCACGCGGGCTCAGCTCCCAGCAGCGGAGGACTCGGCCCTCTGCCCAACGGACTGCACGCGCACGCCTCCGCTTCCCCGTGTGGACACTCCGCGGCGCAAGTCCGAGCCCTGACTGCCTGTCACCGGGCGCGTGACGGGTCAGCTGCCCCAACCACGTCTGGGAAACCAGCAAGTTCACTCAGATGCTACCCGAATCCCCCCGCAGCCACTCGTATTCAAGTGTATTCACTTCTGGTCTCAGCTAATAAAATTACTTTAATTATAGACATCAAGACAGCATTTCAAGCACACGCTTGAGAAGACTTAAACATCTTTTCCCTTCGAATTTCTATTCCTTTCCAGGGTTCTGAATGGCAATTACACTGCCAGCCAGGCTTTCTTCTCTTTGATAGGCTGATTTTATCAAACCTGTGAGAAAAACGCTAAGTTCTGAGTCTTCTCTCCAGCATCCAACCCCAAAGCTGGGGCGAGCCCGGCGACGTTCGCAGCATGTGCACACCGTCACCCCCTCGGCCCCAGAACTCGTGCGCACAGAACACACACAGGGACTGTAATCGCTGACCTACAGGCTTTCCATCTGCCCATGAGGCGAGTGACACGAACCAGAGAAAATGCTACAGGAGAGACTATTTCAGAATCTACATCCCAGTTCATGCCACTGGGTAAAAACTCCTATTTCCTCCCCATCCTTTCATTAAGTAAAACTATAATACTAGCTATCACCCGCATACAGAAGTACGTTACAGTGAGGCGCCTGGGTGGCTCAGCCGGTTAAGCCTCTGCCTTCGGCTCAGGTCATGATCCCAGGGTCCTGGGATCGAGCCCCACATTGGGCTCTCTGCTCAGCGGGGAGCCTGCTTCCTCCTCTCTCTCTGCCTGCCTCTCTGCCTGCTTGTGATCTCTGTCAAATAAGTAAATAATGTCTTTAAAAAAAAAGTACGTTACACTAATTTAATTAAATAAAAGAAACACAAAGATCAGTGACAGATATTAAGGGTAACAAGCTGACAATCTCTCCATTTGGTTTTCAGGAGAAACAAAGCTGATGCCGATGGGCTGACAGGTCCTACATTTTTCATTCTACACATTTAGGAACCTTCACAGTAACCCCACACGACAGAACCTCTCGTACTGCACACGGGACATGTCTGAAACTCCAAGAAATGTGCACAGTCAATTACATGTAAAACTCTGCCAGGTCCTTCCCGACGAGCCTGGCGGAGCGGGTCCTCCCGATGCTCGTGTACATCTCGATGGCGGCATGGGACAGGTCCTGTGGGAAAGGAGATGCCCGCGTCAGCCCGAATTTCAACACCGAACAAATCTGACACTGACTCACTGATGCCGGAGCAGAAGACCTTGTTCTCAACATTACCATTCACCTCGCTTCTGCGTTCGTGTTTTTACGGAACATGTGATTTATACAAAGTCATTCACTTGCACATAAATTACGAAGCGTAGTAAGAACTGAAACACGAACTCAGCGGGCAGAGAATATTTAACTTCTCAAGGTACTTTCTGTACATGGGCAACATTTTTACGATTTTTCTCACATTTTGGGTGACAGGGACAAAAATGCTCTGTCAACGACTCCCAGACTCCCGTGCGTCAGGAGTGCGGCCGGCCCACCCAGCTCCTGCCCCACTGTGCTTCCCACGGGCTCTCCAAATCGAAATCTTTTAAAAATCAAGCACAATACCTCGATTCAAGTCTAAAGCATTTTTTTTTTGTACATAGAAACCCATTCATTACCATCCATTATAATTTCTATTCTACTGAATGAGCAATGCCACTTTGAATAAAATTATAAATATCCAAAGATGCTCTTAGGCCTACTTATGGCACCAGGATATTAATGAATGTTTCACGAACAACAACTATCCCGCTGTCACCTGCGAGTCCCTTGGGCATCTCGGAGAAACACAAAGGCCAATAGGAGGAGGTCCCCAACACCATCCCGTTCCCTAGCCCAAGGCCATGGCACGGCGGAGTCTTCGAGAGGCCGCGTGGTGCGGGGTAGACAGGCACCGTCTGTAATACTTACTAAGTAGTGCTTTTCAAAAGCTTCTACCGATGACAAAGCTTCTTTGAGTTTCTTGTAAGGACTCTGAGCTGTGTTGGCTTGAACGAAAAGAAGAAAGAGTCTTTATTCACCCTCTGTGTGAGGTCACGATTTCACATTCACCCCCTAATGCCACAGCTCGGAGGTTCACCTGCTGCCTGGGGAAGTCACCAACAGCCACGCACCTGGACCCACGTCACCACGTCTGTGCTTGTCCAAGAAGGACAGCCACGACAGACTCTAAACCCTGTGTGTAGTATCTCGTTCCCGAGGGAGACTAGGTTCGTAATTCCATCGCTTCTGCAACGACTGCACATGTCTCAGGCTGGAGCCCGGCGATGTGAGCGCCACACGTGCCCCCGGTGCTTGGGGCCGCAGCCTCTGCCTACATCTCACTCCTGCCGCTCGGTTTACACCTGCGAGAATCGGCAAGGCTCCTTCCACGGGGCTCTCTGACCTGTGAGTAGCTTATGGGGTAAAAGGATTTGTCCAACCACGCTGCTCGGAAACTAGATCCCCAGGGCTTCAGAGGGACACAGGTGCGCCTTAACTGCACACAGGCCGTAGAAAGTCATGATGGGCTTGTGTAAGCCTGTGACAAACTCAGAAACACTTTTTAAAAACTCTTCCAGGGATGCCTGGGTGGCTCAGTTGGTTGAGCAGCTGCCTTCGGCTCGGGTCATGATCCCAGCGTCCTGGGATCGAGTCCCACATCGGGCTCCTTGCTCGGCAGGGAGCCTGCTTCTCCCTCTGCCTCTGCCTGCCACTCTGTCTGCCTGTGCTCGCTCTCTCTCTCTCCCTCTCTCTGACAAATAAATAAGTTTAAAAAAAAAAACTAAAAAAAAAAATAGAAACTCTTCCAATTCCTTAAACTATGTCTAACATTTCTTTACATTAGTAAAAGGTAAATGACATCTTACATATTCATGGGGTCAGCTAACAAGGACTGTAATTTCCCAAAGGGGGGCGATTTCATGGTTAGAACTTGAATTAAATGAGCCCAATACAACCGACACTCTCATTCCTCTCCTGTCTTCCACTTGCACAGACACACATCAGAACGCACCTGTTTCGGGTCGCTCAGCTCCCAAACCTGCCAAAAGATCAACAATCCTGTTGAGGTCCTCTGAGTTAGGGCCTTCCTCTGACACAAGGCCACACAGGTAGCCCAAGGACTTTAGCTGTTGAGATAAAACCACAATTTCAAGTAACTGGCAACAGCGGTCAGCAGAGAGTTTTTGAATCTGAATATAAAGGTTAAAATCCAACTAAATTCTAGAAGAAACCTAGCCTTCCGATCCGAGTAATTCTCACCTGCACAAAAACACATCTCACGGGGACCATTTCGCCCTCGCACGGCCCGCACGGTAATTCCGAGTGACCAGGGGCTTACGCCGCTCACCTGCCTGCACGGTCCCAGGCTTTCGAGGCCTCCCGCCCAGTCTGCACCCCGCGACCTGACACCGGCTGGCCATTTGCCGCACACACCGGGTGACTGTCTGTCACTCAGGCAGAAGCCACTTTCATTTCTACATGACGCTTCCCACGTCCCCCTTCTCTGACCCCAACCCCCACCCCAGTTCCTGGCGCAGAACATCTTCGGCACAAACAGGGCAAGCGCTGGCTGTCCGCTGAAGAGTGACACTGGCAGGGAGCCATAATGTGCCTCACGACTACGAGACTGCCCAGAAGTGACTGGCACTGCCCATGCGACGACTCAGCAAACCACACTCCTCCAGACAGCGTCCTCCGGCCACCGCCCGGGGGCACAGCCCAGAAAAACACGCGCGCCTGCGTCCGCGCGGTCACCTTTTCGGTGGCGTAGCTCCACAGGCCCACCGTGTGGGCGATGTTGGAGTCGATCTGCGCCCGGTCGCAGCAGCCTTCGATCCTCTGCAGCACCTCCAGGCAGCTCAGGAACACCCAGCAGTCCAGAGCGCCGGGCGGGACAGAGACCTGGAAGGTCCAAGCACGGGCGTGAAGACAGAGCCGGAGGGAGAGAGCCCGTCCCCGCGCCCCGGCGAGCCCCTCCCAGCACCGACCCGGCCCAGCGCGGCTGTCTGCGCGGCTATGCGAACGAACAGGGGACATGACCTCCCCGTGACCGCATCGGTTCGCCTCCAGAGAGGAAATTGATTGATTGATCAATTGATCAATCACAGATTGATCCACGTTCATTCACGGTTTTGGGTTTTATGTTCCCAATGATAATGAGAGCCTTGGGAGGGACTTGACTTTCAGTAGGACGTTCTGAAAAGCCTATTGAGAAAAGGCGGCTGCGGAAAGGGCTAGCACCTCTGACTCTAGGTTCAAAGGACACACATCAGGAAGGGCAGAAGCTGGCACCTCGGGACGGCACTGGGCCCATTTAGGGAGGACCACACTGAACCTGTGAGCCCTGAGCCCGAGACTGCTATCAGGTGACGCGCATTATCTGACCCGTCCTGTTTTCAAGTGTGATTAAGTCTAAAAAACGGGCTCCTTTGGCTCAGGCATACACTTGGAACCATTACCTTCAAATAATAAACATTAGGGCTCAGATTTGTCTGAAAATAACCCAGGGGACCGTGGACAGGGACACATATAAAGAAGAGAATGGTCACAGGGGTGGCAGCTGCTGCACAGGGGATGGCGGACCCCGAAGTCCCTCACGCTGCCCTCCCCGCCGCCGTACGGCCCCCGAGCCCTCCTGGTACAAAGCTAGCAAGGGAAACGCTGTGTTATCGCAAATACAGAAAGCGCCTGCTGTCCACGTCTGATTCGAAGACGCGCTTTTCCCCACAGTAAAGCATCTCTGAAACAGGAACGTGTCTCCCCATCAACGGCATCATGACATTTCACGTTGGCGGGCCTGACTGCTTTCCTGGCGGCACAAATCCCACAAGGGATCTTACAACCGGTAGCCCAGTTAGGACTCCAGAATCGGGTCACCTGACAAGGGACGCGGCCCAGTGCTGACGAAAGACTCCTCTGACACACTCTGAGCACTGAGCACACAAACACAAGGACCTGCAACCAAATGGAAGGAACCAGAGTGTCTACATTACCCAAAAGCCAAAATGCCCCGGCTCTGCAAAGTGAGACAGACGACTTAGATCCTTCCAGAAGAAAAATGGGCCTAGAAACCATTTATACCATCAGAAGCGCCTCCGGCCCAGACAATGGGCCTCACGCCAGGGGAGCAGAGAGGAGCTGCTTGGCAGGATGCAGCCCAGGGGCGAGGACAGGGCGCCCCTTTTGGCTCCCGGGTACCTCACAAGACACTCGCCACAGGTGCCTGTTCTGCGGAAACCTCTCCTCGGGCGCACACTCGTTACCGGCCGGCGAGAGTACAGGGGACGCGCCAAGGCTACACACGG
This sequence comes from Mellivora capensis, assembly GCA_004024625.1. Taxonomy (NCBI): domain Eukaryota; kingdom Metazoa; phylum Chordata; class Mammalia; order Carnivora; family Mustelidae; genus Mellivora; species Mellivora capensis. Next base: position 47,418 of record PISX010006284.1, read on the forward strand.
GGCTTCAGACTCAGATGATCCCAGAGACGGAAAGGGAAGACCCGTAGCCAGAGCAGGGAGCAGCCGCAGAGAGGGGCCGAGGGGCGCACTGAGCGGGAGCGTGGAGGGGAGGACTAGGACTGCAGGGGGAGCACAGAGGCCACAGGGGGAGCACGGAGAGGAGGAGAGCACTGGGAAGGACTGCAGGGGGAGCACAGGGAGGGGCCGTGGGGCAGTGGACACGGAGGGACCCGGTGAAGGCTGGCAGGTTTCTGGGATCTGAGCGCGTGTGGGCCGCTGTCCCAGAGCAGGGAGAAGGGCAAAAGGAGAGAACCGGAGGGCAGGTCCGGAGGGCAGGTCCAGAGGGTGCATCCCAATACGCGCAGGCTCCAGAGAGGCCCACGCCATGACAGGAGGCCCTCCTCTGGGGAAAACCGTGGACTAGACACTTCCCGGCCACCTTCACTTTCTGCAAAGCACAAGTGCCACCTTGGTGAGCCCCAGCAAATGGTGCAGGGAAAGCGGTGGTGTCGGGCAGCAGCAGCTGTGCGAAGGGCCGAGAATGCACAACCGCCACGGACCAACTTTCATGCCGCAGGTGGCCGCGGCGGAGGGAAAGGATGTGGTGGGCAGGGGCTTCGGGACAAGGACGAGGGGCACCTCGCGACTGGAGGTACCCTAGTGACTGCTGGTTCCGGTCCCCCTCGGGGATCCCCAGCCACCCCGGTGCTGACAGCTCCCTGGCTGGGCTCTGGCTCCCCCAGTGCCGCCTGGGCCCATCCGCAGCTTCCCCCACTGGC
>PISX010006284.1:48296-98893 GCA_004024625.1 Mellivora capensis
CGCACCCACGCATGCGATGGACATCCAGGCGATGTCGCCGCCAGCAATTATGAAAAACACGGCCACGAGCACATCTGCGCTCATCAACAGCACGTCTCTGTGGATACCCGGGCGGGACGGCGGGGTCACGGGGTGCGTGTCCGTGGGGCACGGTGCAGGCACCCGCTCCCCACCCTCAGCCATGCGTGGGCTCCTTTCCCCCCTGCTCGCTGAGGCCAGCCGGGCCTGCCGCTGCGGCTGCGCACCAGCCTTGCCTGCAGAGCCAGTCTGCACCTCGCCAGGAGGAAGGGCATTCGGCGCCCTTCCACGTGCCTTCTGGCCATCGGGACAGCTGCTTCTGCCGACTTTTCTAGTGGTCTGTCAGTGTCCTTTCGCCGTTTCGCAGCAGCTCTTCACACATTCTGGGAAGAGCCCCTCCGCCTACGCCTCCTGCCGGTGCCCGTCCCCGCTGGGGCCTCGCTCATGCAACGCCACCTGCCCACGAAGACAAGGTCTGATGTCAGCGCAGTCCAGCCCGTCTCTCGCTTCCTTTACGGTCAGTGCCTTTTGGTCCTCTCTCAGAAACACCTGCTAACCTCCAAGTCACGGAGACAGTCTCCCATATCCTCTTCTAGAAGCGTCTTATCTTTCATGTTTGGTTCAAAACCCCTCCTGGACTTGTGTCCGGTGTGAGATCGAGGTTTACTTTTACATACAGACGTCCAGAAGACCGCTGAGTAAACTGTTCTCGAATCCATTTAGTTAAAACGTACCCCCACTGCCCTAGTTCTGAACACCATCCCCCGGCACTGCTCCCGCCTCATCTGCCCTCTGGCCCACCAGGGCCCACACCTTCCGTGGCACCGCGGCGGCCTCCAGCCCAATACAACTCCTTCCCGGACCATGGAACAGCCCAGGCCTCAGGGCGCCATACAAACACTGCCGGGTCTCTTCCAATTCCAGGCGTGGACAGCTCTGCAGCCTGGCCGCCAAGGCCTGCCTCGCCCTGAGGGCCAGTGAGACTGAGCGCCCTCGCAGTGCCTTCACGAAACAGCCTCTGCCCTCAACACACTCTCGCATTCGCCACCACAAGCCACGGCTACCTGGTGAGGTAAAACTGCATTAAAATGTGAGCTCCCCGGGACGGGGGTTGGTCTCCCTCGCTCTCTGCTGGAAACGAGCGCCGGGAATGAAAGTTGCCTGGCACAACCCGGGTACTCCGGGAAGAGCTGCCGACGGAAGCCCGGGACTCCGCTCCTCCAAGGCCGCCTCTGGAAACCTTCCCCAGCGCAGACGAGGTGCCACGGAAACGCTCGCTGGGCCGAGCTGAAGCTCCCACGCAGGGAGGGGACCTCTGTGTCCCCGATGCTCCTGCACCCCGACATTCTTCTCGGATGCCCCGGTGACACTGCCCTGACCGTCTCCACAGCTGGCTCAATGCATTGGACTGTGGCTTTCCCGCACCAGGAGTGACCTGCTTCTTCCCCATCCGCGTGCCGTGCCCCCAGCCCATGTTTACCCCAGTGCCCTGCAGGCCACCGACCGGCCCCCAAAGACACTTGCCCGTCCTTCTTCTGTCCTCAGAGCCACCGGCCCTCACCAGTTCTTCCTCAGCAACAGCTCCGGCACTGACCTGTCCTCCTGTCCATCCCTGCTGCTTTCCCACGTGAGGTCCTCATGGCTCCGGGTCATGCGACGACCCCCGCAGAGCTTCTGGAACACAGCAAGCACTCAGGGACCCTGAGCCGCACTCCTCAGCGACGCCTCGGCTTCTGTCCTCTGCTCCCCGAACCTCAGAACACAGATCCGAGTGGCCAGCCTGGAAGTCACCCCTTTTCTTTCTCATCCAGGTTAATCGGGAAGCTTCTACCACATGCAGCCCCTGCTCACAAACTAGTGGACCGGCTGTGATGGCCTCTTGTGCCTGGCTCTGGCCAGTCTCTGGAGCAGGTGGCTCTTCTGGGACCCCGGTCCTTCTTGACCTACCCGGTCTGGGAGCCGAAGCCATCAAGAGATAAGTCAGTATGGACGGAGACACACGTTTTAAAAAATCATTTGGAAAACCATCATAACAAATAAAGAACGGCTTTCTAGAAAATATCTTCCTTACGTTCTCACTTACAATTTGGTAAAGATTAAAATATACAGAGATTATTACTTTTTTCTCTTACCCAAATTGCAGGAAAACAGGCACTGCTCATGTAAATGAAAAATGGGAGGATCTTTCTGGAAAGCGATGTGACAACGTGTATACTAAAAGCTTTAAAAACCCGTGTGTCCTTGAGCAACTCCACGTGTATGAACACAGCGCGTCGACGGACGGTGAGAACGCGCAGCGGTGCGGGAGGAACCCGGATGCTGCAACGGGGCTGCCCGCACAGACGCACGTCCTCCGCAGACCGAGAGGCCCCAACCACCGCTCACCGCCCGCGGTGAGAATAAGCATTTTACCTTCCAAATTCATAGAGACGACATATTCAACGGACGGCAAGTTTTTTTTAATGTCGTAGAAAAAAAGAAATACTCTGAGAGAGCGTCACCTGAGCTCACGCAGAGCTGTGACGCGCCGTGGGTGTCAGTCCCTATCCCTAATGGCGGCACGCGGCAGGTACAATTTCCAGAATCGGGGCCACTGGCCCAAGGCTCTTCCCTGGCACACCTGGCCAGGACTCCAGGTCCCACTACAGAGGCGGCGCATGTTCCCCTGGCCCCGGCCACCACGTGGCCTCCGCCTCTCAGAGAAGAGACGTGAAACCAGTGGACGAGTCAACCCGGTCACCAGCGCGTCTTACAGACAAGAGCAAACGTACACAGCCTTTCCTGCTAAAGAAATGTCCCACTTAGAAATGCACGAAAGGCTCTGGGCTTGAAAGGTTAACCAAAGCTGAACCCTACGAGAAGTACACCCGGCCCCGGCTGCGAGCTGCCAGTGCCCCCAGCCTCCCCGTCCGCACAGCTTTGCCCCACACGGCGACGGCACCGCGCCAAGCCCCCTCGGGCCTGTGTCAGGAGCCACCGCTGCACACCTCCGATGTAACTGTGAAAAACAGCCACCAAAAAGCCGCCCCATCACCACGAAATGCGTCTGTTTTTTCGAGTAAAGCTAAATGTGTAAAAAATGTAAACAGTCTGGGGTCTTCTGAATTTTGAACGTTTCCACAAAAATTTAAAAGAAACGCTAAGAATATACTTTTCCAGGTAACGGCCACCTGAAGATAAAACAACGCTCCCCGCGGAAGGAACCCGAGGTGAGAGCGCGGGGAGAATGGTTTTGCGCCCGAAGTCCCACGCCGCCTCCGCATGTGACGGCAACGCGGACACACGTTCACACGGACTCTATGTCCTCGGAAGGAAACAGCCGAGAAGACGTCAACAGGGAAGGCCGCACGAGGACCTGACTGGCACGAGGGGTGATGCGCGGGAGGCAGCGTGCGAATCGGCTCCCCAGACACACTCCGCGCCCACACGGCAGCCACGGTTTGCCTCCGTCTCACGGCTGGAAAGGGGGGCTCGAAGGGGCAAGTGAACGAGTCACGGGCCCTGGCGGGGGGGCAGGGGGTGGGGAGGGGTCTCAGCGCAGACCGTCTGGCTCCAGAGCCCACCCTCCGTGCTGGACTGTCTTCCTAAAACCTGTCCCTACAAGGACACCTGACGACCAGACGAGTCCCACTGCTGGGACAGCAGAGGGGCCGGGAAGCAGCTCCGAGCAAAGGGCCGCGAGGGGACAGCACTGACGCTGGTGCCGACCACACGCGAGAGCGAGCGTTCGGCGAGGTCCGTGCAGGCTCAGTCGTGGGACGGGCGGAGTCGGGTCACAGAGCAGGTCGGCAGCTCATGCCCCGGGCGGCCCACCAGGCCCGGTGCGTGGCCGGGGCCCAGCTGCTGTCCACGGCACGCACGTGGCAGGGACACCGAGGACGGCACGCTCACAGGGCACTCCCCGCCCCACCGCGGGCGGCATAAGGAGGCCAGGGAACAAGAAGCTGCTCTTCAGGACGGAGCAAGAGAGAGCAAACGCCGGTGGTGTGTCCTCACCCTGAACTCCGCTCAGCTCGACGCATCCCGGGGGGACACAGCAAACCGGAACGGTGCCCAGTACCACCCACGCGATACAGTGGGCGGCAGCCCCCTCTCAGGGAACAGTCGAGGGACGGTGACCACTGCCCTCGGACGACTGCCCGGGGTGTGAAGTTCATCCCGCAACGCGAAGCGCGGGCAAGGCCCTCAGGGAGCGTGTGCACTGAGGCCGAGAGCCTGGAGACGGGGCTGTGCCCCGCGGCCGCGCCCACCTGGAGCAGGAGCCTTTCCAGGAAGAGCCCCTCCACCTGCTCCGGGCGTGCTTCTCCGGCTAGCCGAGGGGCAGGTATGACCCGTGTCCACGCACTCCCACGTGGGCAGAGGCAGCAGGCGGCTCAGGAGACGAGCCAAGGCGGGAGGGAGAGCCCACTGTGTGTGCTGCTCGGCCACGAATGAGTGGGATAGCACGCATGTCCCCACGTAGTCCGCCTGCACCATCTGGACATGCCGGAGTGACAAGGGGTCCACATGAGGAGGACGCCTGTGAGCAGGCATCAGAGAAGAAGGCCTGCCCGCTCCTCCCCTGGTGCCCAGAGGCCTCGCAGGTCCGGGGAGCTGTATGAGACACATCCACAGCCTCCCTAGGCCCCTCCCCCCAGCTTCCAGAATGCTTGGCAGAGCAGCGGGAAGTGGTGGCAGGGGTCTAGCTGGTTCCCTGCAGGGTCATGGGTCTTGCGCAGTGACACCGGTCACCCGGGCAAGGCTTCTTCTCCTGTCCGCAAGCTGGCAGCTACACTGTGACCAGGCAACTTCCTGGGGTAAAAGAAAGAATTCCAGACACAGTCTAACTCTGAGTCTAACAGGTTGTGACCAGTGGGGCCCAGCACTAAGGGGCGAGCCCCGGGCTGCAGGACAGTGCCTCCGAATGGACCCGCCCAGGGCTACCCTAGTCTGAAGGTGCTGCCAGTGACCCGCCTGGGACCCCACTGGACACCCTAGTTCTGCCCCCACACGCTAAGATGACAAAATCCCAGGCAAAATATCTAGGCACACATGAACACGGGCAGCCCTGCCCTCGCGGCCCCCAGCTCCGTACAGCCGGATGGGAGTAACCGAAGCAGACCATCCAGGTCTACGCGGTTACACAGAGCCACGGAGTATCCTTCCGAGGTGCAGAATCCTTCCGTCGTTTGCTTCCTTAGGTACTCTGGCAAGAAAAGGAGTTGGATACAAATTCCCACATTCATGAGTTAGCAGCTCAGCTAGGCTAGGCATTTCTCCTTTGGAATTTAACTAAAGTAATTTCTCTTCGTTTGGGTAAAACGACGTTTCTACCTCCTAAGATTCTTCCGAACTCCGCCCTGAACCTGTCCCTCAGCACTCTAGAGCACAGAGCACGGAGATTACCCGGTCAGGGAAGACCACTCCACCTGGGCTCGGCGAACACAGTACGGCTGTGCTCGGAACTTCTGACCCGCACCCCTCGGGCGCGCCGGCAGGGGCACGGTGGAGAGAACGCGAGCCCGTCCAGGGTGCAGTCCGACCCTGAGACCGGTCACGTGGCTGGGTGAGTCACTGCACCGCTTCCAGGCCTGCCACCCCCTTTGGAAAATGGACTCAGACCGCTCCCCTCGCTCCGAACCCGGGAACGGGGTGGGGTGAGGTGGGGGTGTCTGTGAACCCCAAGACTCCTGGCAGAGAGGTCACTGAACAATTAATGGGAGACCCCCCCACCCCCGCCCAGAGCAGACCATCATGTACTACCCGTACATCGCTAGATCGCGCATGACTCCATGAGCGCAGAAGCCCTGGCGGAGACCGATCCTTAAAGACCCCCGCTCCGCCACTGTCGCACAGTGTACGGCCTCACTCATGGCTTTCATTCACACACACGCACACACGTGCCCGTCATGAACCCTCCCGAACCTCCGTGCTAATAACACCCGCGTGCCCGCTGTCACCCGCGCGTCAGCGTGCAAAGCCAAAAGGCGGCTCCAAAAGCAGGCCAAGGTCCGCCTCCAAGGCCTCAGACTGCGTGTGCGGGAGGGGAGTCGTCTTCCTCACGGATAAAGCCCAAGTTCTCCCCAAAACTTCCACGAAGAAACTGATCTACGAGTCCTGCCCTGGGCCAGTCTGGACTCCCCCACGCTGCGAGCAGACAGGACCCTCGCGCAACTACTCAATCAGCGGAGAGAGGAGCTCCACGATCAACGGGACACTCAGAGCACAGCTCCTTCCCGCAGCGCGAGCAGCTCAGCGCCTGGGCCTCGAGTCCCGAGTCCGCGTCTGAACAGGGAAGAGACGGGCAAGCAGGAGAGACTCACCTCCAAGAGCCTGAGCTCCTGCACGCAGCTGTGCAGCAGCTCCAGGGCACGCTGGGCCACCTCCCACGGCCTCTGCAGGAAGAGCAGCAGGGTGCACTGGCGGGAGAACAGGTAGCTGCGCAGGTCCAGCAGCGTGGCCTCCTGCCTCTGGATCAGCTCGCGCTTCTCCATGTCGATGGGCTTCCGGAGGACCAGCCCGTTCCAGCTCCTCACCGGCTCGCAGAAGAAAGTCAGCCAGTTGGCGCCATCTAGACAGACACACGGCATGAAAGGCGCGGACTACAGATGACTCCACCTTCCCGCGGTCCCCGCTCGGGGCTGGGAGAGCTCGTGCACCAGCGGGCGGCTTCACCAGCCCTTACTCCCGAACCAACCACGGACCCGCCCCCTTCACGCGATGCGGGGGCGGGGTCGTCCCCACGGGTACTCCCACCTGGTACGGGGCAACTGGTGATGGAGGCAAGGCAACATGACCTGGGCCACAGGGCACGGCGTCATACCATGCCCAGAGGGTCACGAACAGGTGGGGAGCTGCAGACTGCCGGGCTAGGGGGGCAGGGAGGCCTCAGGCTCCGTGCTCAGTGGGCTCGGACAGAAGGCGCCAGGCCTGGGCTGGCGCGCACTGTGCCAGCTGCTTCTGCCTGGGTGCCAGAGCGCAGTCCGTTCACGGGACCGTGCTGGTCTATCTCGCCCTTACCCTTTCCCTTCCCTACAGAAGCCTCACACCTATCTCTGTCTCAACCCTGTCAGCTACCTGAATCATCTCCTGGAGAAAAGGACAGCAGGCACAAGGAAGTCGTAGTAGCGGGACCAGAAGGGAAACATTCCTGCTTGTCAAAAATTTCCAGCAAGTCTCCCTGATTTGTACTTACAGCCCCAGACTCAAACATGGCCTTAAAATAAGCCTAAGAGCCCCAGTTGGTTGAGCAGCTGCCTTCATCTCAGGTCATGATCCCAGAGTCCTGGGATCGAGTCCCACATCGGGCTCCTTCCTCGGCAGGGAGCCTGCTTCTCCCTCTGCCTGCCACTCTGCCTGTGCTCGCTCTGTCTGACAAATAAATAAAATCTTTAAAAAAAAAAAAAAAAGTAAGCCTAAGAGCCCAAGATAACCAGTCATTCAAGCCACAAGACTTTAGTCTACTTCTCTCACTCCAAAAGACAGCTGTCATACGCCCTTGTGCTGCACTGCCACCAGGAAGCGACTCGACATCGGCACAGCCATGTGACTGAGCACCTCCGGTGCTAACAGCACGCTTACTGACTGGGACTTATACTCGGAGCCGCTCAAGGCCACACTCGGGGGTGCCCACCCCAGCCCTCGCAGCACCTCTGCCAGCAGGCCCCTCCGTCGGGCCCTCTGCCCAGTGTTCTGACTCCCTCTCCCATTTCACTCAGGCCTCTGTGTCAATGCCACCTCCTCAGAGAGCCTCCCAGACCACACTAAGATCGCCCAGCACCTACCGCCACACTCTGCCCTGCACCCGCAACGCCTTCTGAGGCCTACACTCATTACAACTACCGGACGTGAAGTTTCCTTTTTCTTCTACACCCGTGTCCCCTTCACGCAAACCCCAAGGAGGAAGGGGCCTTGTTTTGTTACCTACTACGTTCAGAACAGCACCTGGTCATACGGGACTCTCACCAAGCATCCATTAAATGAACACACAAAAAGGAACAATCTTAGCATCCAGCTGCAAAACGTGGTTCCAGCTTACTTTTGGATTCTAATTTGTTCCAGATGTTAAAACCAAGAGAACAAAGAAATTATGCAAAATACGACGTAAGAAACACAAAAGACATCTAAACGTGTACAGTACGGAGACACAAAATATAATTTCACCCCTTCTCACACTTTTCAAGTTTAATTAGTAAATACCCTGCCCTGGTTATGTCTACACTCGTGCCTTCGCAAAGTAAGAGATGCAAATTTGAACTTCGTAAAACTTGGTCTGGAGAGAAAACCGATCGGTGTCGTTCATCCTCATTTCTATCATTTCTAAAACAAAGACGGAGCCCGAGCGACTGTCCCAGTGCCTCGCCCTCCTACAGGTCTTCCAGCAGACACTACGGTTCCCTGAAATCAGACCGTAGCGGGGTCCTCTCAAAAAGATCACCCCACAAAGACGTCTCCTTCTGCACTGTGGTGGCGGTCAGAATGGAAACCCCCAAACGTCCAGCAGCAAGGGGTGGCCGGATTAACCCTAAGGAATCCACACCGGGAGGCACGATGCAGCTCCGAGGGAAAGCACCCGAAGCCCTGACCCGTTAAGTTGGAATGGCGCCACGATGGGCTGTCGGTACGAACAGCGAGCTACGGACAGATGTCTACAGGAGCGGACGCCACGTCCATCACAACAGGTTTCACCCCAAACACACTGTGAACGATGACGATGAATTCTTTCTCTGTGTAGGGCTACTGTGCTACTTCTGTACTTCTAAGGTGAGACTCTGAAGCTGTAAAAGGAAGATGAACGCCCATGACAATGGTACCATTTAGAACTCTGCCGTGAGCCTCACGTGTTCCCAAGAGCCCGTCAACAGAGGCACAAGATTCCTACTCTTACTAGCAAGGAGGCCCAGAGGCGGACGCATAACTAGCCAGCTGCATGTAGTAGAAAAGACTCCTTGTACCTGAAAAACACCTTCTTCGTAAATGCTCTTCCTGCTTAAAATGCCTCTAACAGTGAAAGCGACCAGTTCTGAGCTCTCATCCCGTTTCCTATTTGAGCCGTGAGGATATAGCCTATAGCCTTGGCACAAAACAGTAAGTGAGGTAATCATCAGCCAAATGAATCAGGGCAGCTTCCAGACCACGGAAAAGTGGATTTGCTTCTAGAAGAGGATTTGCTTCCAGCAGTGCGCTACTCACCCCCAGCGCCGAAGTTGACGACATACTGAGAGAACAGGGCGTCCAGCTCGTCGTACTGTACCAGGGCATCCTCGAACTGCTGCAGCATCTCGAATACGAAGGCAAGTTCTTCCTGGTTCCCCAAACGGAAGTTTTTAAGAAGCAAAAATGTCAATCAATTTTTTGAAATGATGTGTTGCTCTTAAAGATGACAACAAAGGAAAAGCACGCAGCACTGAAAGTAACACTTCATTCGTTCCACTCAGGAAACCTCACTTCCGTGACCCCACGGTGTTAGCAGTGACAAATGCCCAAAGGGGAGGCCGGAGGGCGGTAGGAAAAGGCCACCATGAGCCCTGGAACTGTCCACGGCCCCTGAGCAGCAGGGACACGAGCAGGCACCCTCTGTCGCTGGCACGGCCCTTGCTAACTAGAGTGTGTCAATGTGCAAGAGGGGAACCTTCTCCACTAACTAATCTAACCAGGCATGTCGAGTACGAGGGCTCACAGACGTGAATTGTGCTCCATGGGCTAAAATCCAGTTCTATCGTTATTTTGTTGTACAAACTGTTCCAGCTTGGCCATTAGGAGCCTCTTTTAGGAGGTGCCAACACCCTCTTGATGGACCTCCATCTTCCATCTTCCTTAACTTTCCAGGAAGTTTTATTCCTGATCCATCTTGTATTTCCCTCGCCCCAGCCCTGGAATCAACCACTTCTAGAAGGATCCCCATCATTATTAAGAATGGGGTTTAGGGGTGCCTGGGTGGCTCAGTAGGTTCAGCGTCTGCCTTCGACTCAGGCCATGATCCCAGGGTCCTGGGATAGAGCCCCGCATCGGGCTCCCTGCTCAGCGTGGGGGTCTGTCTCTCTCTCTCACCCTCCGCCCTGCTCGCGTGGTCTCTCTCAAATAGGAAGAAAAAAAAAAAAAAAGAATGGAGTTTAGAAACCAAGATCTTGGCACTAGGTGTGCTTACATGACTGAGAAGTCATTCTTTCCTGGCCTGGTCGGAGGACAGAGCGAGGAAACACACACGCGTGTAACCCTCACACACACGCATCTCCATTTCTCAGATTCCCACCCCACACCACTGCGTTCACTTGGATTCCCCCTCTCCTTGTCTGTAGCTCTTAGGAACCAAGTTTAATGAGCCTGAAAGGTGAAGGGACAGGGCCATCTGAAAGGTCTGTAACGGGTCAATCCCACAGTGAGCAGCCGACGGGTGCGACTCCCTTAGGTGCACACGTCGCCCAGATACCACTAAGACGTAAGCAACAGAGTCAGAGATAAGCACCAGAATTTCTAATCAGAATGGGTCTTTTATTTGTTCAAAGTGCATTATTTCTTCAGTAATTTACACACAGGTGGAATTTAAATACGAAAATCAGGCTTTCTCTTCTGTCAAAATATGGTGAACAAGAGTAAGGAAACCCAACGGCAACGCTCCTGTCACCCTTTGCAGTGTCAGCAAAAGGTCCCCTGGAAAGTAGCTTACAACTGTCCTTTACTGGAACCCGTGACTATGAAACAAAACGACAGAGGCGATAAATGCTGCCGGGAAGTCACGGCCTACCGCCGGTGTCGGGACGGGGCAGGCACCGCTGTCCTCAGGACCCGCACACGGCCAGCACGCCTCGGCCTCAGCCACCTCCACGGCAGAGACCCGGGAAGGCCCAACATGTCAGCAAAACCCAGACCACCCTGAGGCCAAGGCCCTCTCACAGGAGGCCAGATGCCGAGCTCGGGGGCCGCGGGAGAGCTGACGGCAGCGAGGAGCACCGGGGGGCCACCTCCGCCGACCCGCTCGAGAGCCCGGAGACGGAAACGTCTGTTAGCGACTGTGTCCTGTCCCTTGGGTTTTAAAAACTACGCCAGGAAGAATTACCACCGAACACCCGCCTCACTGACCAAGACAGGAGCAGGACCAGGACGCGGCCCCATTCTACCCTCCGCCACGCACCTGGACCATGAAATAGTCACAGAAGCTCCAGCCTGGCTCGGTCCTCTTCTCCCTCAAGGTCCTCATGTCGTCCTCAAACTTGCCGAGGTTTTTGGTAAAAGACATAAGAAGCGAAGTCCTGAGTTTGGTCAGGAAGGCATTCCAGGATTCCTGAGTTCGAGAAGAGTCCTTCAGGGGGTCGGAGAGCACGACACACCTGCGGAGACACGAACGGACTGTCTGGAAAATACTGTCCAAGCACAGCACGTGGTCCAACTGCTACTATTTCCCTGCGGTGCCAACTGCCGTCCTCCCCCACTTCCTTCCTCCCTTGGCTGTGATAAACATCAGGCGGGCGGTGAGAAACCAGATCAGGAAGAGGCTTCATCAGAAGCTGGCTTAACGCCCCACGTGCCGTCAGCGCTGCAGAAGGACGGGCGGCCGGGAGGGATGGCGGGCGAGCCGGTCTCACACCCGACCTCCAGGGCTCGCGGGAGAGCAAGATGACGTCACCAGCAGTCCCCAAACCGCACGTGGGCTGCCCGCCTCGAACACCACTCTGGCTCCCGGAAGCTGACAGGGCAGAGCTCAGTTACGGGCGCGGCTCAGGAGGGTCAGCTCGGCACGGACCCAGCCTCGCTGTCCGGCTCTGCTCCTGCTGTTCCTGGCCGAGCCCACCCAACTTCTCAGGCTCTCCTCTCTTCGTCTAGCCCGTTCCTATTCACCCCTCCAAACCCGACTCGGCTGACACACATCCTCCTGGAACTTGGCCCCCGCTGCTCGGCCCCTGGGCCCCAGTGTGATCACACTCCTGCCAGCAAGCGCCATGCTGCAAACACGTCCTCTCTGTGGGTCTCTCTCTCCCCAGACCCGAGACCCTGAGCACACGGGCAGGGCCCACAAAGAATTCGGATATGAAACTTAAAGACTGTAACATGTGGATATGATACAATTTCACTACAAAAAGAGGGCGGCTGGCCGGCTCCATCAGCAGAGCACGCAACTTGAGCTCGGGGTGGTGAGTTTGAGCCCCAGGATGGGCACGGAGGCTGCTTAAAAGGGGGGGGCGGGGAGAGACCATCCATGGTATGGAAACATCAAAGGCATAAAATTACAAGTTTCCAATAGATTTGGAAGAAACAACATGTCCATCTAACACACTGGAAAAGCTAGATCTCTTTATCTTTGATAGTAATAATTTACAGAGAAAATGATTAAACATGGACTCATAAATAATTTTAAAATACTGGTGCTATAAGCTTCCGTATCTTTCCTCAGTGAGTGCGTCGCCTTAATCACTAGCAAGGAGCAAATGGGCAGATTCTAAGTCTTGGTGGCACACCAGGCCCTTTGGGGGAAGGGAGTCTCCGGAGTCACAAATGAGCAGAAAAAAAATGTGAAGTCGCTAGAGTCTAGACGATCCACCAGGAATAATCAGTACCAAGAAGATGATCTAAAAATCGGTAACCGGCTGTAATTCCAGACATCCCATCCCAGGGTGCTGGTTCTTCCCCTGAAAACAGAGGGATCCCACCAGCTCACTGCTACAGCCCCAGAGGACTAACATGCATTTACTCACTCCAGGGTCTGCTGGAGTCTGTCAGGTCAGCCTTGTATCCTTAAGCCCTTCTCAAGGGCTGTGAACCATCGGCGTTTATCCCAAATTCTCCCCTGAAACCAGACGGTGGAAGGGGGAAGAAATGGCCACGAACCCCAACCAGAGACAGTCTCTGTGTCCTGTGAGCTGGTGCTTACCACAGATTAAGTTCTCTAGCCCTTATTGTGCCCTTCAACTTTCACTGTTTCTAGACCTTTCTATAATGAAAAAGAACTATGCTTCAGAAATTCACGTTAAACTTGGACGGTTCACTCGGAAGGGAGAGCCCAAAAGAGCTGCTCAGACTGGGGGCGCCCAGTGTGGAGAAGGGCCCCCCCAGAGTGCACGGGCGGCCCGGCACCCAGGGCAGCTGCTCGCAGGGGTCAGGGGACCGCCGCTCACACCGGCAGCTCATGGGTCAGGTACAACACGGACAGCAATACTGACCAAAAGCCTGAAAAGTGCACAAAACTTTTAGCCAAGCAATCTTCCTTTTAGGGATGGATCTAAGGGAAGAACGAAGGATGTACACAACATCCAAGTTCGAAAGATGTTCACGGTGCCGGTCATCCTCAGCGGTGACGTGTCGTCCAGCAGAGGACGGGATAAACAGCGTCACCACCAGGGACTGTCACTCACTCACTGATGGTGACGGCGGAAAAACACATCCACTGGTCGTGGGAACATTTTTACAACGTATTAGGTGCAAAGCAAATACAGAACATGCCACACGGTACATTGTGGGCACACACGCTCCGTGCCCCTGTGTGTGCGTGAAGAGAAAAAGTTTGAAAAATACGTACCAAATACGAAGAGTTAAGATCTAGTTTCATTTGGCTTACTGCCTTCTTCTAATAATCCTACCATGAACACGCAGTGCTTCTAATCACAAACGATAAAGAAAACAGCAGGCTGCTGCAGGGCCTAGTACGCCAATGTTTCCAAAGGCCGGAAATCACACTGGCTAATCAAACTGCCAGTGCAGAGGTTATCAAATTCGTACGTATGAAAATCTGACCCAGCTCTTTACTTTAAAAAATAAAGTACAGACATGTTGAAAGTAGCTTGCAAATTAATGAAAATCCAAATGCTGGAAGGCACGTTTATAGACTGAGATGAAATGTTAAAAACTTGCTAAGTTGGATTCCACGTATAAAGGAAGAATCATTAAAAACAAGCTAGATTTCAGTGGGCTCAGCAGGAACACACCTTAAGCACTCATATAAAATGATAACGCAGACTTAAATCAATGGGTACCTTGAAAAAAAAATCCTATAATCTGAACATGTCACAGGTTTAGACTGATATGCCCCATTAGTACCAATTTCCGTACTTAGTAAAATCCCAAAGAAACGAGACCGAGCAGCTGCTTGGTCTGGCCTCAGTCAGCGTGCCCGCCCCCGCGGCCCCACGCTGCCCACCTCCCGCCACAGCCTGCTCCTCCCCGAGCCACACAGGGAAGGACGCTTGGTCACAGGGCATCTTGCTGAAATGCTAAATTGATTCCTTTGCGACAACTCATTTATGAATAACAGGCCTCAGAAAAAAGTCCCCCCAAGTCCAGATGGCATGAAATTCCTCAAAGATAAACCAGAAACTCAACAATCTAATATTTACTATGCTTTATATAGGCTCACATTATGCTTTATACAAAGAAAGCAAGTTCGAACATTACTCTGGATCCAGAACTGTGTGGAACGTGGAAAGGAAGCCCAGGAAGGCTCCTTCCGCTGAAGAACTGTCAGCTTACTGAGTGGCCTGACACAGGACGTGGTCACAGCGTCGGTGGCTCTCCTGGCCACACACCCAGGGCTCTGCCCACGCTCTTCCCACGAGCTCCAAGGTGTCCTTTGCCTCGTAGCCTCACCCCCTGCTCCCGCCTCTGGTTGCACTCAGCACTGGCCACCAGGGTGCCACAGGTGTGGGGAGAGGGTGTGAAACCATGCCCCGTCTCTCCGGGAGGCCACACTGGACCAGAGCGGGGACCAGGCTGAGCGCTGCACCCCAGGACCTGGGGGAGTCAAGGCACTGGCCTAGGACCTACAGACTAAAGCCCCAGGCACCGGGAAGACTGCCATGTGCACGGCGAGGCCCAGCACCGCTGACATGGCAGTGAGCTCCCCCAGAAGACAGAACAGGGCCCGACAGAGAAGCAAGGGGAAGGGAAGGTATGCAATAACGCAGCCACCCAAGTTTCGGGGTTCCCTCTTACAGATTCTGAAGATGTAATGAGCACTTCAGAATTCTGGTTCTGAGGAACTCGTAAGAGGCATTAAGGTGACCGAGCACAACACGGGGCCCCTCACTAAAGGCGCGCGGGGAGCCCTGCTGCAGACGAGGACCGCGGGACTTCCCAAAGCCCCAGCTACACAGACGTGCATGCCGGCTCCTCAAGGGGGGACCTACCGAGCGGTCTCTCCCGCCGCGGTCACCCAGGCGGCGCACAGGGGCTTGATGGGGGGTTAGGATGGACAGCATGTCACCCGCCAGAGCAGGGCACCCGGCCTCTCTCCAGCACCCTGCACCCCCCGAGCTGGAGCGTCCGGCCCGCCACCGCCGCTCACGGAGGCCAAGCTCCCACGCAGAGGGCAGAAAGGCCCAGCGCCCAGGGAGCAGCCAGTGAGGTAAAGTTGAAGATACACTTACCTGTCACTCTGTTTATTACAAAAATCATTCCTTATCTTGTCCACAATGGACGTTCGGGGAAGGATGTTGGTCTTGTTTTTTTTCTTGGCATCATTTTCAACGACCACTATGAGCCAGTCCACGGAGCTATGAGCTTTCAGAACATTCTGCCACTTGGTAAGGTCGTCTTTGACTGTAGCTTTATACACTTCAGTATCCTAAAAATAAAGAAGTCACCATGAAGGAAAATTAATGAACGCCCTTCTGTCTAACAGCACAATGCGTCTAACAGAGAATACATCGGCCACAGTGCTTCGGCGCGGGGTGCTGGGGAAGCTCCGGGCAGGCCCGGAGGCACTGGGGCAAGACAGCTCCCATGTCATAGAGGAGGAGACCGAGAGCGAGCTCAGTAAACTGGCCATAGCAACACAGTCTGCTAGGCAAGCTGGGACTGGAAAACCCAGGTCTGCTCGGCCAGAGGCCTCATGCCCAAGAACCACATTAACCATAGCTGGGCACATGCACGGTACGACGGCGTGAGGCCGCGCCTCTGCAGGAAGCCCAGGCTACCCCTGGGCAGTGTCTTCCGCAGCCCCCCAGAACCACTCCAACGCAAGGGCCACTCGCAGGCCACAATAGGGGCAAGGAAAGAAGACAAGCTAGGGCTTCTGGGGAGCTGCTGTAATCCACAAGGGCTACAGGGGGAACCATCCTGGTCCTCAAAAGTCAATGCCACTTCGGACTCAGCGTCCCACCCAGCAGCCTGCACAAAAGCCCATGAGCCTGCCTCCGCCCACCCAGAGAGAAGTGGGAAGACAGAGCATCTCCCTGCCACCGTAGACAAGTGCCCTTACGCTCCAGGATAATCTATTTAGCAGATTTGGAGTGAAAATCTAAAACCAAGATACTTAATTCATACCCAAATCAGGCATTTAAAACCCTTTGCAAATTATCATTTATAGCTACTGTTTAAATATGTATTCCCCCCCCTTTTTTTTAATAGAAAGATTCCTTGTTATCCTGCCCATGTTTTCTCTGGATTTTTTTGTCCCTCCTGAACATGCTAATGGGATCAACCCATGAATGAGAAATCTCCAATTCCGTGCCCTCTCCCTCTTGTGGTTTGATTGGTAAGTGAAGAGTTCCAGAAGTGAGTACTTTTAATTTTTAGTCTGATTTTTAAAACTATGTTCTCAATTTAAATTTAAAAAAAAATATATATATATATATATATGTGTGTGTGTGTGTGTGTATGTGTACATATATATAAAATAAAAATAAAACCTGGAAAGATCTGCTGAGAAAACAAGAGGAAACCACCTTGTGAAGACAGATTTTCTGGGAGCTGCCCCCTCTGTACAGGCTGCCTCTACCTCCCCACACCACCGCCCTGCAGGGCTCTGGGGCCCACGTGCGTCGGGCCCGCAGAGTGAAACCAGAGGCCGCAAACCCCAGCCTCTTTAAAAGCACACCGCAGGGCCCGGGGCCAGGGAGCCCGAAGGAGCAGAGAAGCCCCGGAAGGCCGGCCCCAGGGCTGCTGCCAAGCACCTCTGCCGGGCCCCAGCCCCAGCTCCCCCCTCTCCGAGCCAGGGAGGGGCTGCCACCCCAAGCGGACCAGCCCCCCTCTTGGGAACGCTCTGACTGCAGCAGAGACCCGGCAGAGCAACAGCAAGGCAGAGTCCCCCAAGTTCTGGTGAGGTGAGCAGCGTGTCGTGTAGGCCCTCACACGACAGTGACAAAACCATGGACGTTACCAGAGACCCAGTGACTCTCGAGAAGAGCCCAAGCTGAGCCGGTGGGCTGAGGGCGTGCATCTCCAGGAAACAAAGCCACCGGCAGGGAAGGTCGGAAGGTGCCCACAGGCCCCGATGAGGAGGGCACCAGGGCAGGGAGCGGCCCTGCCTGGGCACCAGAGCCACCCAGGGCAAGAAGGGCATCACGACACAAGATGTGGAACCCCCAAGTGAGAGGAGGAAGGACCGGGGGGCTGGCATGAGGTGTCAGAGGCTGAGAAGGGCAAAGAGGGCCTCCCTGTTGGGGTGACCTTATCTGGGGTATTGTGGATCAGCCAGGGGAAGGAGGGGAGTGATCCAATGAGGAGCCCCAAGGCAGGGAGGGGGCACCGAGCTGGGGCCGGGGTAGCACGACAGCAGGGACAGGAGGCTCCCTGACAGCAGACCTACGGAGCACAGTGAGCGCCTCTTCTCCCCGGAGAAGGAAGTCACAAAGGCGGACCCGGAGGACACGAGAGTCTCTCCCTGTGGTGCAGGACTGGAATCGGACTGTGTGACATGTGTGTGCATTTGCACAGACACCTACGAGCGGAAATAAACGTAAATGTGCGTGGGTGGACAGCACGTGCACACGTCCACGGACTCCCCAGCTGCGCCGCGGCACGGGCCGGAACCAAGAGCACGTCTACTCTGCAGCTGGGTTCTGCATACGATCCCCCGCTAAGACAACCTGCGCTCGCAGGGCTCAGGCAAGGCAAGGACAGGTTGACCTGGCCCATGTCGTGTTAGGGAGCGCTCAGAAGAGGAGGACATTGGGGCACCTGGGTGGCTCAGTCATTAAGCTTCTGCCCTCAGCTCAGGTCACAATCCTGGGGCCCTGGGATCATCCCATGTCAGGCTCCTGCTCGGTGGGGAGTCTGCTTCTCCCTCTCCCACTCCCCCTGCTGTGTTCCCTCTCTGTGTCTGTCTCTGTCAAATAAATAAATAAAATCTTTGGGGCGCCTTGGTGGCTCAGTTATTAAGCATTAGCCTTCGGCTCAGGTCATGATCCCAGGGTCCAGGGATCGAGCCCCACATTGAGCTCCCTGCTCCGAGGGAAGCCTGCTTCTCCCTCTGCCACTTCCCCCTGCTTGTATTCCCTCTCTTACCGTCTCTCTCTCTGTGTCAAATAAACAAATAAAATCTTTAAAAAAAAGAAAAAGAAAAGAAGAGGAGGACACATCAAAGGGTCATAGAAGCCAAATCTGGACAATATGAGCATTAAAATCAATGCTGATAAGAAAGGATTACACTCCCCAAACCAGAAGTCAATGGGTATCTACCGACACGAACCAACAAACAGGGTGACCGCCTCCTGCGTGGTGACGGCCGTGGTAGGAGGCGGACTGACATGACCACCTGAAGCACCCGAAACATAGAAGCAGGTGAGGAGAGCCCTTTAAGTGGCCGGCGATGGCTCGGAGCTCCCAGCCCACAGTGCTCCAAGGGGTACTGAGGTCATGCCTGGCAGGTCCCCTGCACAGCACAGACAGAGCATAGGGCCCTGGGAGCCAAGGGCAGCTGACTTCACAGGAGGTCAGAGCTCGGAGAGTCCCCTGGAGCATTCAGGAGGGGGCTGACCGGCCCACAAGTATAAAACCCAAAGCCAGGCGGAGACCCATCCAGACAGGACTCAATACCCACACAGGGCTGGGATCGGGGGAGGCTGGAAACCTCCAAATCCACAGGGCACTGGGTGGAGAACTCAGGAAGGAAGGAATAATCAGTCTTGGATTGACCACAGTTTCAGATCCACAGATCATAAAAGTGATACCCAAAATGATCAGACTTAAGTAACTTAAAGACACAAAGCTCAAATTTTCAAGGATCACAAAAATATAAGCACTGAACGAAAAACTCATGGTGCTTGGCATCCCCTAAAAAACTGCCAAGCAGGCAAAGAGTATATG
Organism: Mellivora capensis; assembly: GCA_004024625.1. Taxonomy (NCBI): domain Eukaryota; kingdom Metazoa; phylum Chordata; class Mammalia; order Carnivora; family Mustelidae; genus Mellivora; species Mellivora capensis. The sequence continues at coordinate 67,308 of PISX010006284.1, forward strand.
ATCCATAATGAGGAGGAAATTCTATCAACAGAACCGACTCAGCATGACACAGATAACAGCATTAGTAGACAAAACCATTCAAATATTCATTGTGACCACATTCCGAGTGTTCAAGAAGAGCCCATCAGGGGAAAAACTGACACGAAGCAGAGACATGGAAGGTATTTTTAAAAGAAGGTAAAAACCCTTATGGATCTTCTGGAGATGACAACCACGACATCTAAAATGCCAAATACACTGCGTGTTCAAGAGGGTTAAGAGCAGATTAGACACCGCAGAAGAGGGATTAGGTAACCTGAAGACACAGAAGCAGAAATCACCCAAATGAAACAGAGAAAGACTGAGAAGCCAGCAACACAGTGTCACTGAGCTGTGGGACTTCCAGAGCCTAAGATGTGAGTAACTGAAGCCCCAGAGGAGAGGGGAGGAAGGGAGGAGGAACACAACAAGTATCTGAAGAAAGAAGGACCAAAAATGTTTCGAATCTAAACCAGAACTACAAACCCACAAAGCCTGAAACACGGGAGGCACAAGAAACAGGAAGGGAAGTATAGCAAGGCATATCACAGACGGTTCAAAGCCAGTGACAAGGAAAAAAAATCATAAATCACTGAAGGGCGACAGGGGGAGGACACTTTAAACACAAAGTAACAAAGACAAGAACGAAACACTCCTCCTGGGTCACGATGTAAACCAAGACAGTTGGAGGAGCATCTTTTACCTGCTGGAAAGAAAGAACGAACTGCCAGTCTAGAATTCTACGTCCAGCAAAATACTTCGTAAAAGCCGAGGCTGCCTCGTGTACGCAGACGCTGGAACAACTCTCACCACTCTAACCAGAGCGCTGGCAGGGGTAACTAAGAGGCCCACGTTCCTACCTCTAATCTCCACAACGTAACTGCTTAAAGCAAAAACAGGAACACCGTACTTTCGGATCTGTGACAAGACCAGTGCAGGGACACGAAGGTGCACTCGCCCAGCCCCAGCTGAAGGAAGGAGCCGATGCTGCAGACAAGCCCTAGAAACCTGAAAGCAACTACTAGCCTAACGCAGTTTTACTTTTAATTCTAAAATCCCCAGTATTATCTGCTTGCCCCAGAGAACTTTCCTTAATAATGATCAAAACTAACGCAAAACGACAACAAAACACAGGCTTCCCATTAGAAAGTGTAATTTTAAGGGGGAAAAACCCTCATCCATAGTGTCTACAAAAAGTTTATCTAGCACTAAAAATCAAGACTTCTATGAAATAAGCGCACATTACTAAGGGCATCAAAAGAGACCATGTTCCTGGATAAGAAGACCTGTGATTATTAAAATTCTCCCCAAATGAATCCCCAACTTATTCGAGGCAATCCCAATCAAAACACCTCCCGTCCTTCCCTTTCTCTCCTCAACGGCTGTCCCTGTTCTGCACAGCTTTGTGACAAACCCTCCAACGTGCAGTGGTCGGGAATGTTCATTCTGCTCACCAACCTACGGCCCAGACAGGACGGGCACACAGCTCGCCTGCCACACCCGCTGCGGCACTGGGAGCAAGAAGGCCATGGCGTGTCTGCTGCTGGCTGCTTGTTGGCCAGGATCTGCTGGGACCGGGGCTGCACGGCTCCAGGTGGCCTTCCCAGGCGGGCACTCGACTTCCTCCCAGAATGGCGGCTGGGCTCTGAGAGCACGCATCCCCAGAGGGCCCCAGAGAAGATGTACCTATCAACTTTTACGACTTGGTCTCCAAAGTCATGGTGCCCCTCCTCCCAGAAGCCCACTCGGATTCAACTAGAGGAAACACTGACCAGGCCTCTCCGTGGAGGAAGGTCACTGCCATGGAGAGAAAAGCTTGGGGTATGGGATGTGCAGATACAATTGTTTTTGGAAAATAGGATTTGTACACCTAACAATCTGATTCTGAAGTTTATACGGAAGAAAAAAAATGTATACTAGCCAGGGGATGTATTTTAAAACAAGAGACATCAATACATATTATAGAAATGTAATAATCACAAGTCTGGTCCTGGCACAGAAGAGACGATGATCGCAGAACATAATGCGTACATGACACTGGTTTAAAATAAAGGTGAAATTTTCAGAAAGTAGAAAAGGGACCCTTATGAAATGATGTTAGGCCAATGTGCTACCCAATTAAGACTACAAAATTAGAACTTAATGCTCCACACCACCTGCCACACACAAAAATAACCGAAGCTACACAGATCCAAATGTAAAACACAAATTCCAAAATTACTGACAGAAATATAGGAGAAAACCAATTACTACCTTCAGACACACAAGGCTTCCTAAACAGGACACACGCTACTCAGAAACCATTCTTTAAAACAACCTATTTCACTCCAGAAAAACTGTAACAGTCACGAACACCAACGCACACTAGACACGTGAACTATTCACACAAAACACAACTACACGCGACACGAGAAACACGAACACCCCAGCGAGAGCCGGCTCTCCCGCTCACATGGGCCACAGACAGGTCAAGTGAACAAACATTAAGACACGAACGTGCGACCCAACGCGTGGGCAGGGCCACCCTTAGCTCTGGATTTAGCATTACAATCTAAAAAGCAGAGCAAGAACGTTCTTGAGCACACACAGAACATCCACAATGTCTGGTCCTTTCTTAGGTCGCAGAGGAAAGGGAAGTTCCACGGAGCAGAAGTTTTACACACAACATCCTAATCACGATGCAGGAAAACTAGGAATTTTAAAATACGAATTTTAAAGAATTTCCTTCTGGAAATTAAACAAATTTCATGTTAAACCGTTGGGTGAAAGGGGCATTACAGACTTCGACCAGAGACTGGCTGAGAAATGAACACTGGGATGTCAATTCCTATCTCTAAAGACCTGTATCATTTACATTTAAAATGAAAACAAATGTATTCCAGCTCAAAAAAAAAAAAAGAAAAGAAAAAAGAAAAAGAACAAAGTAACCCTTAAGAAAGCAAGAGGAAGGAAATAAGAATGAAGGTGACAGTCAGCCAGAAGTAAAAACCCTGGTTCTCGGGGGGGAAAGTCCACAAACTACGATTAGCTAATTTAATCCAAGAAGAAAGGGGAAAAGCACAAAAATACAACGAAGTAACTGCTGTCACAAAGCGTATTTTAAAAGTGAATAAAAGACCCTGTGCACACCTTCACGAAACTAAATTTTATAACTTAACTGAAATGTATAATTTCTAAGAAAAATACAGTTTAGCAAAACTGACGGATGGTTTGTAAGAGACTCATTTCCATGAAATGGACAGAGAAAGTGATCAAGGAACCGTCCTGTAAGAAGGTACCGCGTCCAGATGGTTTCACAGGAGAATCCCATCAAACCTTGGAGACCAGACTGTTGTAGGGCTGCATAAATTGTCTCCAAAAATATGAAAAAATGAAAAATTCCAAGTTACATCTACGAAGCACATATAATATTGAATCTGGCCCTGACAGAAACAATATGAAAAAAGTTACAGACCAATCACTTGTGACCATTGATGGAAAAAATCCCAAATCAGGTGAACAGACACCAATACCACATTAAAAAACGAGTAATTTGACCAAGTGGAATGTACAACAGGAATGCAAGTCTGGTTCTTATTAAGAAACCCATTAATATAATCCGACGTATCAGTAAATTTAAGTGAGGAAAAACCCATACAATTATCCCCAGAGTCTGAAAAAGCCTTTCCGACAAAATTCTAGAATGTATTCCTAATAAAGATCCTTGAGGAAACAGGCTGGACCCCCTCCCAAGCTCGTGCACGTTTCCCCCATCCTACAGAACCCCCCTTGCTGGGCACACACCGTGGGCGCCCCCACGGAGGTCAGAACAAGGCAACGAAGCCCACCATTTCCACCACTGTTTAACCACGGTTCAAACAGAGGAGATGACCGGAGGCCTAGAAGAGAGAAAGAAGAGATGACATGACGGGAAACGCAGAGAAGCCCTGGACTCTGGAGCAGAGAGAACCAGAGATAACACGAACACTCAAACAGAGAATGTGCACGGCTGACACGAAAGAAATCCACAGCCTTCACACACACGCAACAGCCAACTAGAAGAGAAGATGAGAGAGAGCCCCACGTGGACATGAGCAACTAAAGAAGGAAAATGCAGAGAAATAAACGTAAGCAGAAACACGTAAACTCTGCCATGAGGAAGCGCATCCCTAAAACACTCGGAAGGACACAGACGTGCACAGAGGGACAGACCCCCCTCGCTCGGGGTCCGAACGTCTCCACACCAGCAAGACGTTGTCTCTGTGCATGGGAATTCATAAGGCTCAACGCAGTCCCGATGAAAAGCCCAGAAAGTTCCGTCTGGAGCTCAGGAACTTGCTACTGACATTCACACGGAGAAGGAACCAAGCAAGAGCCAGGGGAAAACCATGAAAAGCCTGGGGCCGAGAGCGGCCTGGCCTGCCAGACAGGGCCAAGGACCATTCGCCCCGCGGCCTTCGCAGCTCTGTCCCGGCCGCAGGGCAGGAGCCGCGACACAGAGCACAGATGTGCGGGTCAGGGACTGAGCAGGAAACACCCGTGGTGACGCCATCCGAAGCCAGGGCGGAGGCCAGCCCGGACCGGGACCGCGCACAACACAGAGCCTGGGTGACCGAGGCTCCGATCGGAGGCACAGGATCAAGCCCCGGTCCCCGAGACACATGGCCTCCAGCTTGGCTTCCAAAGGGCGGGCAGCTCGCACACGCCCGCAACGCCGGGGTGGCGGGGCTCTGGGAAGAAGGTGACTCCAGGACGAGGGTGTCACAGGTGTGAGAGCCCAGGATATCCTGCAGCGCCTAAGTTAGAGAAGTCCCTGAAAAGGGCCCAAGGGCCGGTCTGAGGCGACTCTCACTCCGAATCTGGGCCGCGCCGAGATCACAGTAAGGACAACAGGTGGCAAAGCGTTACAAGGCACAGAAAGCCACGCGGGCTCCTTCCCAGAGGAGAACCCTGTGGAGTGGTGTTGGGGAGCTGGCTGCCGCCCTCTCAAGACTGGCCCGGAACACTCATCGCTGGTGCTCGATCTACGCGGGAAAGCTGGACCAGGAGCAGGTTAACCCGGGGTCTTACCGTGGCCCCCCATCGCGGCTTGTCAGCCGCAAGGGGACACAGTGCCTATAGCCCAGAGAAACCTCGGCCACACCAAATCTGACATCCCCGCCGAGGGGCCTCAGACAGAAGCGGTTAGCACCACAGGCCTAGGACGGCCGTGCCTGGCCCGGGTCACAGGGCGGGCCCCTGGCTGAGGCCTGGGAACATGGATAGTGGGAGGGTTCTCACCACCACGTGACAAGAGGCCCTCACTGGGCACCAGCTCTTTGCATAAACACTACGGCTTCTGCCGAACACCTGCTCTCCCTCCAGGAGTCTAGGGTTTTGGTACGAGCCAGGCAGAGGGTGCCCACGTGCCTGAAGCCCAACAGAAGCCCTGGGTGCTGACCTCTGACAAGCTCCCTGGCAGACGACCTGCCCCATGTGCGGCCACGCTGCGGGTGTAAGCCCACCACGCATGGCAGACTCGACTGGGAAAGGTACAAAGCAAAATCCGCCAGGGCAAAAAGGTCCAGGAGTAAGCTTCCAGTCCTTTCTCTAAATCACAGCACACTGTTTCTGCACACTCAGATCCAGGGGAGGATCACGACACAGAATGATCTGTGTGCGCTGGGTACTGCTAAGACAGGAAGGAATGACCCCGGTACTGTCTCTCAGCGCACGACAGAAGAACTCTGTCAAAACTGACAAGCCTCTGTCTGGGTTCATAAACACGCGATGACACAGTACAAGTAAGGTCCCTAGAAGTGCGGCCATGGGAGGCCTGCTCTGGGGCCACGACAGTAAGGAAGCGGGGCGGTCCCCGGCCTCAGAAAGCCCACGAACCAGCACAGACCCACAGGGAGAATGAAGTCGAGCAGCCACCTGGACAGTGAACATCCGGGGTTCGGAAAACAAACTGGGAGTAAATACTAACAATCCTGAAAGACCACGAGGCTGCAGGGAGTCCCCAGAACGCACGACACAGCAGGTGAGTTGTACCTGGTGGTTACCCAGAAGGCGACACACGGGCCCAGAGCAGAAGCGTGGAGTGACAAAGCCACCGGGCATGTGATGGAGGAAGGGGAAAAGAGGCACCAAGCAGAGACCATTAAAAGGTCAACCTGAAACATTAGAGTTGTCTGAACAAAAAGCTAGCCTGGGGGATTCGCAACCCTATTCCAAGACGTTTCTGGTCCTTTCTTCTCCCCCAGCGCATACTTACACAGCATTCCGTCCAATAAATGTGAAGGAAGGGGAAGGTGAGTAGGGCTTTGTTTCCTTCTTTGGGCAGCAGCTCCTCTTTGAATTGAACAAAGTTAGATTCTAGGTGAATCATCTTTGGAGCCCGGCCATAGGACCTACAAACAATTTTTAAAACGTCACTAAGAAAAATGACTACAGAGGGTCAGCAGAAAGAAAAGGGGGGGGGGGGATCCAACAATAATTTAATCATATCCACGAATGCAAAAGTACATATACGGTATTAATCCTGAATTATGATGATAATACTCCGTCCAAAAGGATTCGGACACCATCTGAGCATGGCGCGTAGTTACGTGTCGAAGCTCCGTCCCCATCAAGACTTTCGCGTTACTCAGTGACACGTGCACAGCAATATCCTGCTGAACCAGGGCCGTGTGCGACAGCACAGACGGCTGAGAACAATGGTGTTACTCGGAGCAATATCTCTATTACTGAATCTCTAAGTCACTATAAAAAAAAAGGTTCCCAAATGTCAAAAGCGCAGCTTGAAGATATGAAAGCTTTAAACCACACAAATCCTTTTACTATCATCTTTATGACCCAAAACAGAGCCGCCTGCCACCTCCTGCAGGAGGAACATGGAGAGAGCCCGCTGCCCTCGGCCTCCTGCCACCCCCCGGCCCCCCAAGGGAGGGACACAGAGAGAGCGCCCCGGCTGCTGACCTCTATCTGTGGCATGGCTATTTCATCACCTTCTAAAAGGGTATGTTCGCCTGTATCTTTCCTCCACATTTGTATTTCCCACTTCTAGTAACTGTGTCTCTGGCACATCTCTAAGCTGGATTCTAGTATTTTTTCCGTCCGATCTAGTGGGTCTAACACACTGCAACTAGCCATATTTAACACGATTACGCTGATGCTCGAACCTGCGTACTTTCTATTTTCAGGCTCTTCCCCCTGTCCTTTGTGAGACTAATCAAGTTTTCTTTTTCCATCCTTTTTCTCTGCTGGTTTGAAAGTTTCGCCGTCTATTTCTATTCTGCTGTTGGTTACATTTTTATTTTTAACATGCATAAACTTAAATGTTTCTTTTACAGCCCAGAGGAAGTGTCTACCCTCTCCCTGAACCGGACAAATGCACGTCCTCCTCTCTGCTCGCTTCCCCACATCTAGGGGACTTAACTTGGACTTAACTTTTGAAAGGACTGACAGCTTAAGTTTAGTAAAAGATCTTTATGGCTTGTTTATCGGCGACTGCTTCCTTCCTCTGAATTCGGGGAGCATTTTCCTTGCTGGGGCGCTATGTCCTTTCACTATTTCAGGGCGATGAGGCTCGCGACCGCACTTGACTTCTCAGCTTCCTGCCGGGCGTGGCAGGCCCCGAGTGACCCTCCCAACGACGCACGGGAAGCTCCGAGTGGCCAAAAGTGACGCACCCCGGGGCCCCCATGGCTCCCTGGCCTCCGACGGACAAAGCCGTCAGTCCAGCCTCAGCGGGGCCCCAGGCCCACAGGCAGGGAGGGGGCGGACTCAGCGCTCCTTTCGGCCCCGCGCGGTGGGGCATCGCACACCTCCAGGCTGGAAGGCATTTGCCATCAGTGCTTTGAGAAGGGCCGGCTCTGCAGCTGCATTTTCCATGTTGTCGAGACCACAGGTCTGGTTTCCTTTTCTGTTTTCCTGACATGGCCTCTGGTTTGCTGTGTTTTGCTCTCAGTCCACGGGACTTTCCGTGGGCGCCAGCAAGCCCCTGATTCGCCTCGGGGAAAACCCTGACCTTCGTTGCTCGGATCCTGCCTATCGCCCGTTCTCCGTCCTCTGCTCTTAAACTTCGGCTGTGCCCCACATCTCGGGGTGTCCCTGCACCCCCGTCTGCAGCTCTGGGCCCCCGTCCCCTGCACTAGGGGGCAGGGCGTCCCAGCTCTGTATTCCCACTCCCTGACATGCTCTCCTCCATACAGCCGTTCGCCACAGAAAAGCTCGGCTTCGAGCTTAGGTCCAGGGTCTCCTCAATTAACTGCACATTCTGATCACAGTCATTGCACCTGCTTTAACATGCAAACAGCGTCAAAAGGCCATTCTCTCTCCCCCTCTCTCACTCTCTCTCTCACACACACACACAGAGCTGCCTACCCCGGTCTCCTCTGGACCCCTCCTGTACTAGTTTTCCTAGAGCTACTCTGACAAGTTACCACAAACCCAAAGGCTTAAAACGATATTAACTGGGGCACTGGGTGGCTCAGTGGGTTAAGCCTCTGCCTCCAGCTCAGGTCATGGTCTCAGGGGTCCTGGGATCGAGCCCTGCATCGGGCTCTCTGCCCAGCAGGAAGCCTGCTTCCCCCTCTCTCTGCCTGCCTCTCCGCCTACTTGTGATCTGTCTGTCCAATAAATAAGTAAAATCTTTAAAAAACAAAACAAAACAAACAACATCAATTCTCTCACCACTCAGGGGGCCAGAGACTGGAAATCAAGGCGCTGGCTGCGATGGCCCCCCAGAGCGTCAGCAGGAGAACTCACTCCTCATCCCTCCTACCTCCGGCAAACCCGGGAGGTCTCTGCTTGGGACCCCTCACGCCCGTCTCTGCGGCCACGTCCCTGCTCCTCGGCAAGAGTCTGAGTCTTCCCAGGACACCTGCCATCGGACTCAGGGCCCCCACTGCTCTGGGGTGGCCTCATGGGACCCTCGTTCCGAATAAACTCACACCCGGCTTGCAGACGGACACATCCTCTAGCGGCCACGACTCAGCCCATGGTACCCCCCCCACATGCCGTCCTTTTAGACAAACTGTCCAGCCCTCCGTGATGGAAGCGGCAGGCTCAGCTCTGCCCAGCACCTCTTGCCCGCGCCCCAGCCCCCGGCTCTGTGGCCCCCGTACTAAATGCAGCAGCCCCGGTGTCTGGAGCCTAGCAGCACGCTCTGGTGACAGTTTTATGATGTGCTATTGGTCTTCCCCCATTCTCAGCTCCCGGACTCGCCGCTCCCCGTGCTGCCCCCCCCCCCACCCCGGCTCTCCGACAACCACAGAGCCCGAGCCTCGGCCGCCAGGTCCTCCCTCCAGCTGGCGTCCCCCGGAAGGCCTCCTGCTCCAACCAGGAAGGCACCGAAGGGGCCGGTCTCCTCCGGGCCGGCGTCCGGTCTGTGCCACGATGAGTTCTCGACCGTCCCGCCGGGGGAGCACCGGGGAGGCGCAGAGCTCTGCCGCCTGGCTGCACCTGCTCCCATCCAGACGGGCCGCCGTCAGAACGGCCCTTCTCTCCGCTCCCTGCGGAGCCTCAAATCCATGGGGCTGGAGCTTGTCCGTCCACAGCCGGAGCCACAGGCCGGCACGGAGGTGGCCCCGCGAGAACTGTCTCTGCTGGCGCCGTCACCTGCATCTCCAGGAGCTGCTGTGGCGGATGCGGGGTGCACGAGCTCAGCCGCCTCTCCCGAGGCGTCCGTCTCTTGTCCCTCTCTGGGGAAAGTGTTCAGTCTCCACCGCGCCGCCCTCGCGCCTCTTCAGCCCTTCCTCCCGCTCGGGCGGGTGCAGGAAGGCGACCAGAGGAACACACACGAGATCCACAGCCTCTCCTTGTCTCCTACGGGCCCTCGTCTTGTTTCATGGGCACACTCTTCGCTTGTCTCTCTGAAGGGTTAAATACCGCGTATGGGAAATCCTCCCCAGACTCCTGTGTCCCCGGACACTGACTCCTCCGCGGGGCTGTCGTCTCTGGCGGACAGCACGGCCTCCCCGGATGCTGAACGGTTCTCCCACGTGCTGGCTGCTCCTTCTGCGCAATTCGGGAATCACCCGCACGCCTCCAGACGCGCTGCCAGACACAAACACGAGACCGGCTCCCATCCCCGGGCCCCCAGGAAGCCACCACGGTTCTCCGCGGTGGTGGGCTGCACCCGGCTCGGAGAGGGAAACGATGCAACAAGAACGGGACGACGCGAGCAGGACTAACCACCGGAGACGTGTGTGCACCTCGACTAAAATCGGACTCCCCCGTACTAACAAGCCAAACTCCAAACAGTTTCTAGAAATAACAGCTCATCTTAGCAGAAGTAAGTTTTCCAATAGGATAATTCAAATGTGGACTGCTTCTCCAAACAAGTCATGAGACAATCACATGCGAAAGGATGAACAGGATGGCTGGTCCGGTGCGTCCCCCAATTTATAAATAACATTTTTCCGCGTACTTCCTCACTCTTAAGAAAGGAGCAGAGGAGCCCAGGGAGGGGAGCTCTTGCTGAGACCATAGGTAAAGGCCATGTGTCTGGCTCTGAAGTGGAGTCTGTGCCTTTAAGACACTCTGCTGCAGACTTTGAACTCAAGGAGAAACCAGCGTTGCTGGAGGGGAGGGGTAGGGATGGGGTAACCGGGGGACGGGCATTCAGGAGGGCATGGGATGGAACGAGCACTGGGTGTTACATGCCAGTGATGAATCCCTTACCTCTACCTCTGGAACTAATAATACACTGTGTGTTAACTAAACTGAATTCAAATAAAAATTTTTTTAAAAAAGTGATACTCTGACGTACCATGAGGAATCAGAGGTCGTTCTATAAAAGCGGGCCTTTAACTCAAAAGAACGGTCTTGTTTCTACCGCCTTATGTTTCAGTAAGAAAATCAACATGTTCCTGGCAAGCGAGGCCCACGGACTACGTGACCACTCGGTTTATTTACAGGACACCTTACAACTCGGGCTCTAACTCTGACCCCCTTACTTGCTCAGAGTTGTCTACAAAACCATGAAGGAGATAAAGCCAAAGAACAAACGTGCCCCACCTTCTCCATTCCATCGGCTCTCTCGGAAGCTGCTGGGAAAGCGTCGGATAAATAGAGGTAAATAAGTTCTGATCTCCAGCACCTACAACAGGAATAAAGAGAAATCCGGTTACGACATTTTTAGGTGAATACGGGCAAAATGGGCTCTAGAATTTATTGACTTGGTAACTCGAGACAACTTTATATTTAGTAAAATGACATCACAAAGTAAGATTGTCGCACACCTTTAAATAACTCGTCTCAAGAAAACCCAGCTCTTGGCCTCCACCGTCTAACTTCACCCTACGACACCTCCGTACGGTGCGCACGCCGAGCACCTGCTCAAGGCCACAAAGCTAAGGAGAGAGGGAGCTGCTCCCGTCCACCAGCCGCCGCCTGAGCGTGTGACCCACGGCCATTGCTTTCTCCTGCTTGACATGAACGGCCACAAACGTCCGCCCGAAAAGGAAACCCCGAGAAGTGAATGTGAACTTCTTCACCAAAATAAACTCACGATGCATCCAGATGCTGGAAGGAGCTAAAACGGACACAGGACACTCTGTGTGCGCACACGACACACGGGACACCTGGCGAGCCTTCCCTGAGTCAGTCCTCACAGTAACCATGCAGGAAGGCAAGCGCCACCCCGTTTCACAGACCAGGACGACGAGGTCTGAGAGGCCAACGCGTCTGGAGCACAGCCCTCGCTCCCGCGGACCCCAGCTCTGAGGGCAGGGGTGAGTTTTTAACTCAGCTCCTATCTCAGCGTTGACAGACTGCAAAGTCCATTAGCTCTCCAAAACTGAGAGGATAACCACATTGCACTTAAGCTAAAAAAGAACCTTTTACCAGAGAGGAGTCAAACTCTTACACTGGAGGATCGTCAAAGTCGAAGCAAGACCATGATCCAAAATGCTTTTGTATTGATCTTAAAGAAATCATTGGGAATTGATGTGGGCCATTAACACATCTGCTTATTTTGCTATCAGGAATATGTGTGTGTACATGTATGTAAAAGACCTCCCCCACACCACATAAGGATATCACGTCACTGCTGAGAGCAGCGACGCTTCCGGCCAGCGTCGAAGCGGGGGCCGGGGGAAGAAACGGGCGCTGAGAGTCCCTTGGCCGGGGTCTTCTCAGAGCCACGCCATCTCCTAGCTGAGCGCCTGCGCCTGGGGACAGCGCCACCCCTCCTGAGCCTTGGCCGGCCGCCTGGGGAGTGGAAGTGAGAACACCCTGGGCTGTAGTGAAGGTCAAATGAATGAACCCAAGTAAACCACCTTGAACTCTGGGCCTGCAACGAAGTAGTCTGGGTTACTCTTACTACATTTTTTGTTAGAATAAAAACAAATTTTTATGTTTTAATGTATCATTTTTCATCATATTCGTTTATTTGGTAGTCATGTTAGAAATCATTAAAGTAAGAAAATAATCAATTAGCCTCAGACTTCTTACCTTCGATTGCCATTCCCATGGCCTCCTTAAAATTAAAAGGTTCCAGGGTTAATGTACAAAAGCGACTACTCTTCTGCCAAGTAGCAGGATGAGGCCCTCTCCTGCTTCGCTTGCGTTCACCGGTCCTCATCCTTGTCCCAAAGGCTCGCACAAGTACACACGGCTCCAGAGAGCCTCCTATGTGCCCCACGTACCTCCCTCGGAAAACCCTACCAGAACAATAAAACTCATCTAAATGGAGACCATAAGTTAATTTTTCTGACATGCTCTCATGGCATAAACCTTTGTGTCCTAAATTTAATTTGAAAAGATTACAGATCAGCTAGCATAGTAACTGCGGGCTTAAATATGACTATTCAGCCTCAGGGTCTTATACACTGAGCTATGCACCCCCTGCTCCCAAAATCCATGTAGAATCCTAACCCTTGGTGGCTCTGAATGTGACTGTACTGGGAAATCACGTCTGTAAAGAGGTGACTGCGTTAAATGAGGTCTTTCGGGCCTTCAGGCTCTGATCCAATCTGACTGGTGCCCTTTTATAAGAAGAGAAAACGTGGAGACCCAGAGAGATTTTAGGGGTATGAACTGCTCACGGGAGAGCACGGAGAGAAGACCGCCGTCTACAAGGCCAGGAGGGAAAGCCTCAGCTACAGACACCTTGATCTTGGACTTCAGCCTTCAGAACCTCCAGCTTCCTGTTGGCTGGCTTCAGCCCCACGGGCTGGGCCCCTCGGCTGCTCGTCGCAGCGCCCAGTGGACAAACACGGCATCCCCTGATCTACACTTGAAGGTCAGGTTTTTCTAACCCACCGACTGAGAACGAGGAAAAGCTGCCCTAATTTTCCAGAACGCACACCCATCATTATCCTCAGAGCCTCCGTCTTGGTATCCAGTATCCTGCAACCCCGCCGAGATGCCCCTGAACACGGGCTCCAGAGAGCAGGGCAGGAAGGAGACAGCAGAGTGCGGGCACCACCGTCCGAAGGAACGACGTCTCAGCTCCTGGGACAGGTGATGAAGCATCCGGACACACGCGGTACATCCCCAACAGCCCGATCACGACGGAGCCAAGGCCTTAGAGGTCGGGGGTCTGAACTAGAAGACAGAACAACTTCCCAGCTGACGGCTGTCAGAAAGCAGCTACTCAGAGCAAAAAGGAGGCTTTCAAGACGGATGCGCCCAGCCTCAGAGAACCCTGTGCAGAAAACGCCTGTGCTAATTTTTCCACCTCAAGAGGCCTATTAAAAGACTGAAGTCAGAGGGGCGCCTGGGTGGCTCAGTGGGTTGAAGCCTCTGCCTTCGGCTCAGGTCATGGTCTCAGGGTCCTGGGATCGAGCCCCGCGTCGGGCTCCCTGCTCAGCAGGGAGCCTGCTTCCCCCTCTCTCCCTGCCTGCCTCTCTGCCTACTTGTGATCTCTGTCTGTCAAATAAATAAATAAAAATCTTAAAAAAAAAAAAAGACTGAAGTCATAGTATTTATTATAACAACTAAGATCCCTCTTTGTGTGTGTGAGAAAGGGGGGACTCCTCAAAATAGTTAATAAGGGTCCTTCAAAGCATGAATACTAACATGAACATCTCACCCCTGCATGTGTGTCTAACATGCCCCTGTTCTCATCATTAGAGGGGACACATCTGGGGGGCATCTCCGGGGGTGTGCAGCCCACCGCAGTCATCCTCAGCCCCTGGCCAGTATCCGAACGTGGGGACAGGCACAGGGGCCACTCAAATGGGAAGGGAAACACTGGGACAGTCGCCCTGCTGGGAAGAGAGGGACACAGGCACTCAGGGTGTTGCCCAGACCCACCCACACCTGCCCCAGGCCGAGAAGAGCCCAGCTCAGACACCCCCCAACAAAGGGAGGCAGAGTCCCTGGTTTCTGATTATATGAACCTGTTTTCGTCCTATTCCTGCCATAGCAGGATTTTCTGGATTTTCTGGCCAGACCTTTGGTACTTCCTGAATTACTGCATTCTGAGATTTTTACCAGCATATATTTAAATGTATTAATCATGCAATTTAAAACTTTTTATGCCAAGAGCAGATAAGACTGCTAATTAAACACGGAGGGAAAAAGAATTCAAAAAATACGATTTCAGTGATTTAAGCTTAAGTGGGCCCTATTTCAACAAATTCAACATTCTTCTTATACCTTTAAAACAAAAAGAAGGGACGCCTGGGTGGCTCAGTGGGTTAAGCCTCTGCCTTCGGCTCAGATCATGATCCCAGGGTCCTGGGATCAAGCCCCACATCGGGCTCTCTGCTCAGCAGGGAGCCTGCTTCCTCCTCTCTCCCTGCCTGCCTCTCTGCCTACCCGTGATCTGTCAAATAAATAAATTTTAAAAATCCTTAAAACAAAAAGAATTGGGAACTCAGTTACAGAGAAAGTAATCAGTAACTTGATCAACACTGAAAAGACACTGACATGTGTCCAGTTGAGAAAATATCGATGACTACACATACAGACGCTTCTCTTAGGTTTGTGCTCCCCAACATTAAGACTGTAAGAAAACAGCTCTTTTTGAAATAACTCTCATCTTCAAAGAAGGCGATCACAGCAAAAATAGAAACCCGCAGGCTGGACAGTCTTTCCTGACCCAAGATGCTGTCACTGAGATGAGAGTCTAACCAAAGCTTAACAGCAGGCCCAGCCCACCCCGAACCCCACCCCGGCCCCAAGCTGTCCCACAGTCCTACACCATTTGCAATAGTCTCTGGTGACCTGAAGACCAGTGCAAACCTTCACCTTCCATCACTTTATCTCGGGGTCCGCTACAACGACAAAGTCACAGTTACTTAGTGTCAAAACAAAAAGTCACATTTTTAATTCTTAACACTAGATGGCAACGGACCAGAATCCACACGAAGCTGACCAGTCTAGGACCAGAGGCAACCCCCCCACCCCCACCCCCTTGCTGGAAGTCCACACCCACACCAAACTGTCCCGCGGGATTCTATCCGAGGGATGGGATGACAGGGGCGCTCACTTTCTGCATTTCAGGAATACAGGACGTCTAAACTAAAAGGTACATATTCTCTCTAACACAAAAGAAAACTGTTTGTACCTACATTCAAAAAGCTGTAAATTGGTTGCTGATATTCCTATAATGTTTATGCGACGATTTTTAGAATATTTTAGGACTCAGTTATGACATTAAGATTGAATCTGGCACTGAACCATCTACAGATTAAGTAGCTGAATTACCAAATGTGGTTTGAGTGCTCGACAGCTACAAAATACGCCTTCGGGAAAACATAAGGCTGAACTGAAAAATTACTCTCCACTGGGAAGGACACAGGACTCTCATGCTTGTATAATCATTACTCCCCACGATTTTTATTTTTCCCCAGACATGTGCTAAGGGCATTTGGAAATCTCTGTCCTGGTCCTGTAATGTAAGGTCACACTACAAGACCCGGGAGGCGTAAGGTCAAGGACAGACTTGGTTGCTAATCAGGTGATCTTAAATAAAGAGATTATACCGGATTATCCCAGTGGGCCAAGGTACCCGGAGGGGAGAATATTCTGCAGGGAGGAGGGAGGCAGAAGGCCAGAAGCAAAAAGTTGGTACCCTGAGAAGCACTGAAGAGGTCACTGCTGGCTTTGAAGATGGAAGAAGGGCCGTGAGCCAAGGACTGTGGGAAGCCTCCAGAAGCTGGAAAAGGACAAGGGGATGGATTCCCTTCTGGAAGGAATCAGCCCTGCCAACCCCTTGATTTTAGCCCAATGGACCCATTTCAGACTTCTGACCCCCAGAACCCTAAGATAATGCATTTCTGTATTATCTTAATTGTACTGTTTGGTAATTCATCTACAGAGGCTCTGTCCAAGCTGCGTGGCTGAAGGAACAGGTTCCAGAAGACCTTCCGTCAACAGCGAACGTTTCTGTCATCAGCTGACCAGTTGCCAGCCCTTAAACGCACAAAGCTATGAAATCTCGGGAAAATATGAAAGGGTTAGGACACTGTGACCACTAGAAAGCGGCAGAGAAAACCAAAAGTTTCAGCCGATCTGCAACTGACGGGCAGCCTTCCTCACAGTACATACACGTCTTCCAGATCAGTATTTTTCTTTGAACATTTACCTTGGGTCAAAGATCTTACATCAAGTCTTTAAATACTTGCTGGTACCCTCAGACAGCATAATTTTTCTTCAAATTCTTTAGTATAATCTTAGTAAAGGGACAGAGTAACTTTTCCAGTAAAACACACCTTGTACTTTATCCCAAGCGGTTGAAGGCATCCAGGCTATTTTAGCCTGTTAGAGAAATGGGTGTCTTCAACTACCTCGTGGACAACGTCTTAATTCAAGGGCATCAGGTCTACCCTGCAGGACTCCACAGCCCCCTCCCCCCCATTAAGGGGTGGCAAAGACGGGGGGGGGGGCGGATTGTAGCTCAACAAGAAGCAAGTGCTAGGTGCGAGACCCACACTGGGGCACTGAGTGCCGCCCCCTCTGAGCACCTCCTCGAAGGGGCTCTAGAAGCTACACAGAGTGGCTGGGCTAGGACCGGGTGACCAATTTCAAGGCCCTTCCCAGCAAAGGATCCTATGAGTCTCTACCTTTGAACAAATAAGTCAAAGGAAACATATACTTTACCTGGCCTCTGTTGTACAGAAAAACGTTCGGAAAGCTAGAGTTCACCAGGGAGCAGCGCACTCCTGTTTGAAAACAGGGGTTCATTAAAGAGAGCACGGACACTCGCCCTAACGATGCCTGTCCCTGCCCGGAGACCACACACGAATGAACTGTTCCTCAACAGCTTCTGGCCGAACAGACTGGCAAATGAAGGGTACAGACATCCGAGGTCACGAGCTGGGAAGGCGCGTCTGCCCGCTCAGCCACAGGTAAGGCGCATGCGCTGTACATCTCGTACAACACCGGGACAGGAAAGGAGATGAACGCTTCACATCGGCAGCTCTCTCGTGGGGAAAACGGGCACCAAGCGCATCGTCGTGGTCCTCCCAGACTGTCTGCACAGCAAAGGCTTCACATTTGGGGCTCGGAGGTGGGAGTGGGGTTCAGGAGAAAAAACACACGAGATCCAGATGTCACCCTGATTCTAGAAGTAGAAGCCAAGGCTTAGCCTTTGCCCTGAAATGACTGGGCAACGGACCCGCTTCTGCGCACACACACTGCCCTCCCCCCCAGCCTCCTGCTGCAGAGGCCACGTTGGAAGAAAGGTAATTCCTACAGCCAACGTGATGGGGGTGGGGGGAATGCCCTGTACCTGCCTGTTGGCCGCCCTGCCCAAATGACCCTTTCAGATCACGCATCAGAACGTCCTGCCATTTCCTTGCTGGTGGTCAAGTTACGCCCACTCCATCCGGCTTCCAGCTTCACCCCGACCCTCACTATGAGGCCGCGTGCACACGGTCACCCGCCCACGCTGCTTCTCCCTCTCCCAGGAGCCAGTCTCTGTACCAATCACTTCCCCCGGGGTGTGATCAAAGGGGAAAAGGTAGAGAATGCGTCTGCGGTAACTGAACTGTAGGAGTCTGCAGAACGGGAACCGAAGCTTATACACGGAGAACAGAGAGACGAGGTCCCACAGCCCCGAAGTCTTTGTCTTTTTCAACATGACAGACAATTTAGCACCCACCACGAGCACCACGAGGTTTAAGCAGACACTTCTAGCCAGGAGGCCAACCGGCGCGTTCTGGAAGCTCAGAGACCAAACGCAACCCAACCGTAAGGAGCAGAGACAACCGAAGGTCTGGATGAAGCCATCTGAATGCAAGTGTGGGGAAGAAGGGGCCCCAACAGTTCGCAGATTTTCACCTAAGGGACTACAGGGTGACCGCAGCAGTTGGGATCACAGCCTTTCCAGCTCCAGAGAGCTGCCTGCTTCAGGCCCGGCCCTGCCCTGGGGCTCTAGAGAGACCCGGTCCTGAAAGCCCCCTTTCCCCAGAGTTCCCAAAGACCACTTTCTCAGTGAGGTCTGGCTGCCGCTTCCAAAAGGCTCACCATTACCAAGAGGAAGTTAGCGATATTCAGCAAAATTACGAGTTTACCACGGCCCCATCAAGCCCTGAAGGAATCCATCCCAACAGACGCACCACGAGGCTGTCTGATTCAGGCCTATTTGAAAGAGCAAGAGACAAAACCATCCAGTTTCCCCAGACAGGACCGGAGGAGCGTAAACCGCAGAACACGCATGATCCACACGAGGGACGGAGCTCTGCGCGACTGGAAAGACCAAAGGGAAGGATCTCCAGGAAGCGCTGAGAGAAAAAGGGAGGGAGGGGAACCGTGTCTTGGTCTGTAACCTAAGAAGAGAAATACAAATGCATATGAATTTTCTTTTTCAATGGCAGGAGAATATTTAGGCGAGGACAGAGTCAGGGTGGAAAGGACAGAAATCTACGCTCCAAACTTTGCTTGGAAGATCTGGTTGTGAGAACATGTAAATGTTTTATATGATTACAAAACAAAGTTAAATTTTAAAAAAGCTTTCTCTAAAAACATCAGAAAAAAAAAAAAGAACACAAAGGGAGTTAAATGCGCGCACGGCTGGCAGCAGAGCCCCAGAGAAAGCACAAGGCTGGCTGGCGGCCCATGCCTCCTGGTGCGAGATGTCCAAGCGCCACAGAGAACACTAGAAACATCTGAAATGTGTGCTCACGAGTCACTGCTGGTGGCAAAGTGGCAGAGGCCGTACAAGGTGGGATCAGGGGCTCCTGGACCTGCAGCAGCCGCTAGGGGTTTGTGAGAAGTGACTGTTCCCAGGCCTGGCCTGCGGAGTCAGAAACTGGAGAGGAGCTGGGGGCCCGCGAGGCAGCTCCCGTCTGCGAGCGCTCTACCTCTGTCACCCGAGTCTCCGCAGAATGGGAAGAAAGAAAACACAGGAGATCTAGCGGCTCATTAAAATTGCTGAGTCCTGCGGCGCCTGGGTGGCTCCGGGGGTTAAGCCTCTGCCTTTGGCTCGGGTCAGGATCTCAGGGTCCTGGGATGGAGCCCTGCATGGGGCTCTCTGCTCAGCAGGGAGCCTGCTTCCCCCTCTCTCTCTGCCTGCTTGTGATCTCTCTCTCTGTCAAATAAATAGATTTTTTTAAAAATCTTAAAAAAAAAAAAATGCCAAGTCCTGAAATCGACTCACAAGGACCCAGGGAACTTCGGGGCATGCCTCACCTCTGCATTCCCAGCTCTGGCCCTGAAAAACGAAGACTCAGCGGCCGTCAGCAGCCCAAGCATATCGACTGGGGTCTTAGAAAACCTTTCCCCACTAAAAAGAAGCAGGGCTCCTTGGAGGAAGGGCGGACTCCAGGGCCAAGGCTGGAAATGAGTCTGGAACACGTTAACAGCAGAAACTCGCAAAGACTCTTACAACTCAGAGGCCGACGAAACGGCAAAGACGGAACCACACGCAGGTCGGCAAGGACGGCACAGGCCACCGACCAAAACAGAGCAGGTGGGGGGCGCCTGGGTGGCTCAGTGGGTTAAGCCTCTGCCTTCAGCTCAGGTCATGATCTCGGGGTCCTGGGATCAAGCCCCACATCGGGCTTTCTGCTCTGTCAAATAAATAAACAGAATCTTTAAAAAAAAAAATGTACTTCAAAAGACAACACTAAGAAGTAGTACAGTCAAAAGTTAGGAAAGTATTCGCAAATAAATTACAGATCTGAAAAAGGACATGTATCAGCAAATATCATGAACTCTTATAATTCAGTGATAACGTAATTTAAAAATGGGCAACATATCTGAGTAAACATTTCACTCAAGAAGATGTACAAATGGCTTGTAAGAATAGGCAAAAAGGCTCAACTTCACTAGTCGTGAGGGAAATGCAAATTAAAACCCAAACCAGACAGCACTTTGTGTCCACTCGGATAGCTAATAAAAGACAGACAAGCGTGTGTCCGCAGGAATATGGAGCCACCAGAACCCTCAACCACTGCTGGTGGGGATCTTAGTGCAGACTCAGGGACAATCTAGCAATTTCTTAACAAGTCAGACATCAGCTTATCACCCAACACAGCAATTCCGCTCCTGCGATCTCCGCGTGAAGAATGGGAACAGGAGCCCACACTCGAGCGTGCAAGTGCTCCCGGCAGCTCTCCTCACAGCAGCCACAGAGTGCAGACAACCCAACGGCCCTCGCCTGGCGAAGAGATAAACAAGACGGGGTCCATCCGTACAGCAGACCACCCGGAGATGAGAGAAGGAACACAAGACAGAGGATGGCACAACCTCTACAGAGGAGGCCGCCGAGCCTCCGAACACCGCTGAGTGAGGAAAGCCAGCCACGAGACTGCACGCCACACGATCTTATGTCTAGAAACGTCTAGAGAACACCACTGTGGAGAGACAGAAAGCAGAGAGAGGTTGCCCACGCCTGGGGGAAGGAGTGGGGATCACCTGCTGAGGAGCATAAGGGAACCTGACGGGTGCTGGAGACGAACCACGGTGCCTGGGGCACAGCTCTAGGGCCGGATGGTGGAGGAACCTTTCAGCAGGCAGATGAAAGCTCCACGAAGCCACCAAAGAACAAGTCTGCATGCCGAGTGGGCCTCAGAACGCACCTCTTCCCGGGGCGACTGGGAAGCAGCCGGCGATATTCCAACTGCTCTGACCTCCTGACCCAGCAAGTCCATTGCTGGGTTCCACTCCTTATTTCAGAAATCTACTCCTCCTTTATTTATGCATTTTTAGGGTTGAGGTTGGTTTGGAACCTTACAGAGCTCCTCTTTCAAGGCTTCATGCAAATGCCAGCTGGGCAGTCCTTCGATCCTACCTGCTCCCCTCAGAGGCCGAATCCACGACCCAAGAAGGCTTTGGTTTGGTCACAAATTCTGCTGACCTGTAGTACAGAAAGCATATCTGAACCCAGTTCTGAAGGACCAGTGCAGAGAAGACGGTCCCTAGCATAGCAGTGAGCCACCTTTCTTCTGCTGGATTAACCTGGACGTCCGGGGTCCGAAGCCTGTGGAGAAGGTCTGCAGCAGCTCAAACACTAGGCACCTAGCAGGCTCCCTAAGAACAAGTCTGAGTGATCAGGGCTCAGGCTCTCCAAGCATTTCCCACAAAGCTGTCTTAGTTCAACATGACCCGCATTTTAAGAAAATACCTCTATGCTGTCAAAAGCCTCTAACTTACGGACGCCTCCAAGACAGCACTGTGTTTCCTAGAGAGACGCTCACTCATTTATCTATTTTTTTATTCAGCGGATATTTACTGAGTGCCTACTGTGTGCCCAGCTCGGCTACAGGAGCCAGGAGGCCAGCAGTGACCAGCAGACTCCAGACCCTCGCCCTGTGGCTCGCAGGCAGCCTGGGTCCGGGTGGAGGAAGACAATGAGTGAAGAAAAAACAAAATGTTTCTGTCGGGAGTGCAGAGCCAAGAAGACGGAATCAAGTCAATGGTAAGCCCGACAGTGAGTGGGGTGTGGGAGGTGGTCCGGGAGCAGCTCCCGGAGTTGGGGGAGGCAGTGAGGGGTCAGAAGGGCAGTGCGGGCGGCCAGGAAGCCATGGGGCTGGTGGGGTGAGGGCCAGGCCGGGCCCACGGGAAGGTCTGCAAGGGTTATGCTCGGAAGGTGGCTAGCCCCGGAAGTGTCCCAGGAGGAAAGCGTGCCTCTTAAGGACCCCCGGAGGGATCGCCCCCCACCCCACGGAGAACTCGCCTCAAGGGGCTGGCATAAAACGAGGGAGGCCACTGGAGGCCGCAGGAGCACACCCAGGGCGAGGCGAAGGCAGCTTGCGTTTAGGGGAGCAACAGTAAAGGTGGGGAGAAGTGGCTGACTTCTGGTAAGCGTCAAAGATAAATGATATTCGTGGACAGACTGACCGCCAGTTGTGAAGAAAAGGAGGAGTCAAGAATGACCCCAAGGGCATCCATTTTTACTTAGAGCCCAAATACCCCGTGAGTCCGAACCACTAGAGAAGCCACATAAAGTCAGGTGGAGACCAGTTCCGAGCAGACCAGACGGGGACAGGGGCAGGAGAGCCCTGGGGCTGGCTCCGAGGCCGGCAGAGCAAGGGGGCTGCCTGACAAGGGCCAGAGCGGGGTCCTCGGCGCCCAGACCCGGGCTGCAGTGGGGGATCGGCGCGGGCCCTGAGACACACACACACACACACACACACACACGACACCACGCAATCCCCATGAAAAGAAGTTTGACGACTGGCAAAAAGCCTTTTTTTTTTTAATTAATTTTTTTTTTTTTTTAATTTGTCAGAGAGGGAGAGAGAGCGAGCGAGCACAGGCAGACCGAGTGTCAGGCAGAGGCAGAGGGAGAAGCAGGCTCCCTGCCGAGCAAGGAGCCCGATGTGGGACTCGATCCCAGGACGCCGGGATCATGACCTGAGCCGAAGGCAGCTGCTCAACCCACTGAGCCACCCGGGCGTCCCTGGCAAAAAGCTTTTTTAGACGACAAGTTCTTCGGTCAGTCATCCGCACTCCCACCGAAGCCCGACCTCTCGGCCCTTCCCGTCTCTCTGTGTGGGCTCCCCACCTTGTCGTCCATTCCCTCGCAGGCAAAGACTGGCTCTGGGAGGCCTGCCATGCTTGATAATCTCGGACACTCATCCAGACTTAAAAACGGAAATCAGACCCCTGAGTTTCATTTGCACACACCAAATTCACTAGGAACGCTTCTGAGGCACATCTTGTAAATCGGGCCTGTAAGCCGAAGTTCAAACGGAAAAGGAACGTTTTACTTCTAGGTCATCAGTGCACGTCCACCCTGGAGCTGGGGTCACCTACTCGGAACGCGGGTGCCACAGCAAACCCACACACTCCACGGGGCGCTCCACAGCGACGAGGAGAACAGCGATGCTGGAGATGCACCAGGCCCCACCTGAGATGTGCAGTTTCCGTTGTCGATCCTGCTACATCCCTTCCAAGGACACAAGTGTGTCACAGAACAGCGTGGTTGCTATGATAAAAGGAAGCACCACCAAAAAAAAAAGCCACAAAGAGGGTGGCAAAGTCCAATCAGACGCGCAAGCTAGAGAAGCTGTGCAGTGTCCAACAGGTGCAACCATCCCATCAGTATGTCACTGCGGTTATCTAAGAATGAAAAATGTTTCTTCTAGGGCACCTGGGTAGCTCAGTCAGTTAAGCGGCTGCCTTCGGCTCAGGTCAGGATCCCAGGGTCCTGGGATCGAGCCCTGCATCAGGCTTCCCTCTCAGCAGAAAGCCTTCTTCTCCCTCTCCCCCTGACTGCTGTTCCACCTACT
Source organism: Mellivora capensis (assembly GCA_004024625.1). Taxonomy (NCBI): domain Eukaryota; kingdom Metazoa; phylum Chordata; class Mammalia; order Carnivora; family Mustelidae; genus Mellivora; species Mellivora capensis. The sequence continues at coordinate 90,923 of PISX010006284.1, forward strand.
TGTGCTCTCTCTCTGTCAAACAAATAAATAAAATCTTAAGAAAAAAAAAAAAAGAGGAGCACCTGGGTGGCTCAGTGGGTTAAAGCCTCTGCCTTCGGCTCAAGTCATGCTCCCAGGGTCCTGGGATCGAGCCCCGCATCGGGCTCTCTGCTCATCAGGGAGCCTGCTTCCTCCCCTCTCTCTGCCTGCCTCTCTGTCTGCTTGTGATATCTCTCTCTCTGTCAAATAAATAAATAAAATCCTTAAAAACAACAATGTTTCTTCTAATTTATGCGTGTTATTTTTCTCAAATAGCTACTGTTACAACTTAATACTCCTTTAATAAAATTATTTGAACCTAACCATTTAATAAATGGAGCTATTAAGTATTCTTCTTAACCTAAACATGTCATGAAAAAGTCACTGAGACACCTAAGGCCCTGTGAACAGTCTAGGAACCACTCCTCAGCGGTCAGGCTAACGGTGTGCATGGTGATTCCTCTTCTGGGTGCTTTCCCCAAGTTCATTCTTCCAACTCCGTGTGGCCCCCGAGACCCGTACTATGGCCATCTCTATCTCACGTGGACGAGACCATGAAGCGCCCGAGGTGCCCCATAAAAGACCTCTTGTTTCAAGCAGGCACAGCCACAAAGGACACACCGAGCCAGGCAAGGACATTCGGTGGCACGGTCAGTCACAGAACGAGTGAGGTTTCTGAGGACGAATGTTCCTCCCGCGTCTCAGCTGTTGGTCGCGCCCGGCATGAGAGCTCAGTACGGGCCAGCTCTGCACTGCTGCGCATCCCTCAGAACAAAAGACATTTGAAGCGACTTCTCTGGGACTCCAGAGGCAGTGGCTGAATCACAAGCACCACACCTTCAGGGTAGACAGGATATTAACCACCCGCACATTTAAAAACTTTACCCTAAGGCGGAAAAATCAAACTCCAACCCGGTACAAAGCATCCCGTATCGGCTCATTTTTGTTGCCCTTTTCCCCCTTTCAAAATTCATAGTGGCAGATGTGAAACCCCAAACACAGAGATCCGGAAGAAGAAACAGCGCCGTCTGGGAAGGGATGGTGAGATCGGATCGTCTGCACAGGGCACTGCGGCACCTCCAACACTCTAAATCCCGTGTTGACACATGTGTTCTTCTCGGCACGATGCCCACGGGCAACAAAGAGATGCCACAGATGAGCAGAGCTACAGTAACCCTGTCCGCTAGAGGAGAGAGCTGGGAAAGGAACGTGTCTTCCCCAACATCCCTTGGAGTAGAAACCTGTCCCCATCCTAAAGCAGAGAACGGACCCAGCGCTGCGGGTAAGGAAGTAATCGAGGCCGACACCTAAATTCGGATCACATAAACCTGCTGGGTTTCCTTTCGGTCTCACGGCGCGTTCTCCGCGACGCAGACATCACCGTGCCGGTACTCAGAATGCGGAGTAGGCGCAGTCCGTCCCCAGCCGTCCCGCAGCCTCGCTGGTTCTAACTGGCTTCACTAGTCTTGGTCGAAGCGCATCCCCTGCTGAGGTGGTCCGTGCAGGGGCGGCAGGTTGGGAATCTCTTAATGGTGCAGTGAAGGCCAGTAAAATGTTCAGGGAGCTTCCGAATACTATTAAAATCACTCAGCACACTATCATGTCATCCTGGGCTCTGGCCACCCCCAGTCTCTGGAGACTTTCCCTTCTGTTCATAGCGACACACAGGTAAACGGTTCCTACACTTCCGTGAAGCAGACCCTCTCTCCTTCTCTTCGGAAAGGTCCACTCCACGTGTCCCACGTTCCAGGAGAAAACTCCAGCCCGGCACAGACTTCGCTCTCATCTGGGAAGGAACGACTCCGCCGTGATGGGGCCGCCGAGGCTGGCCGGGTATCCCAGGAGAGGAGGCAGCCAGCGCAGGAACACGAACATGTTGCAACTAGGAGACCAGGTACCGAGTTTCAAAACTTCGAGGAAGAAGGAGCCTCCGTCCCACTGCCTTGGTCTCCACGGCTTAGACCAGCTCCTCCGTTCACAAGACCAAGGGCAGAATGGAGCAGACACAGCAGGTCTGAGGCCAAACCAGGACAAGGGCTCCCAAAGCTGCAGCCCCAAACCCGGACACCCCCAAACACAACTCAAGTGGGAGCTGGGAAGCTCACAAACCCGTCCCACGTGGAGGGTCTTTTTACTTCCCAGCTAACTCCGTCCGAAAGTCACCGAAGCCCCTTTCTTTCCCCAGACCCCAGCGAGGCGCAGGTCGAGCCTTCACGGCAGAGGCCGCGAGAACGCACCACACGCGGACCCCCCACGGACCGGAGCTCCTCCGGACAATCGGGGAAGGACACCGCGTCCCTGGCTGGCCGCACGCAGGCAGACAGTAAGCCCGTGTGTCCCTCACGCCCGCTCCTGAGATTCAGGAACTCGTCCCCCGAAGCGCACGTGCAGAAAACCCGCAGAAACCTGTGCAAGCTCGCGGGTGTGAGACGTAGTTAGAGCAGCCGCGGGCCGGAGGCACCTCCAGGAAGACCACCGGGCACGGCTGGCGCCTTCGGGGCCTCGGGACCAGCCGCACACGCACCCGTCCTCGGGGGCCGAGGGCAGGGCGAGCTGCGGCGCCCGAGGTCCGACGCTCAGTGCACACACACGGGGGGGCCGGCTGTCCCCGGACTTGGCGGAGACACGGCCCAGGCCCCCCGGAAGGGACACCCTCGGCAGCGAGCCCAGGGCCCGCGCACGGAGCGCCTCCTCGCGCAGCCGCGCGCGCACCGGGGCCCCGCACGGCGCACCGGCCAGGGGCCAGATCGCAGCCGTCCGAGACTCCGGCCCGCGGCGCGCCTCGGACCTCGCCCCTCCCGCGAAGCTCAGGCCCGGGGGCGCCGGCCGGGCCGTGCAGAGCGGCGGCCCCCGCAGCTGTCACGCCCGGGGCCGCGCAGCGTCGCGCGGCTCCGACCCCTACCCGCGCCCGCCGCCCTCGCGCTCCCCCGAGCGCCTTCCGGGGGACTCGGCCTCGGCGTCCGCTCCCCGCCGCCGCCGCCGCCCGGGCCACACCTCCGTTCCGGGAAGCGGCGGGGCCGGGCGCGCCGGGGGAGGGGCCGGGGGGGCCGCGTCCCCGCAACGGCCGCCGCACTCACAGGTGACGATGGGCTTGTTCTCCATGGTGTAGACCACCGGCGGCTGCGCCTCCTCGGGGGCGTCCATGGGCGTCCGCCGTCACCGGCCCGGGCCCCCGCGCCCCATGGACAGCCCCGAGGCCGCGCCGGGCCAGCCCGAGCCTGAGCGGCGCCGCGACAGGGAGGCCCGCCCGGCCGCGCGAGGCAGCTCCGGAGCCGGCCGCCCGCCGCCGCCCGCCGGCCGCACCACTTCCGGCCCCGGCCGCGCCGCGCTACCGCTTCCGGGGCGCGCGGCTTAAAGGGGAGGCCTCGGGGCGGCGCGCCGGCGCTGTCCTCCGACAGAAACACGGGGGCGGGGCGGGGGCGGGGCCGGGGGCGGGGCCGGGGAAGGCAGGCGGGGCTCGCGCGTGGACCTCGGAGCCGAGGTCCCGCGCGGACGGTGCAGAGGGCTGCGGCCCGGAAGCCCGAGGGGACGTCTCCACCCGCCCAGCACCGGGCCACCCGGTGCGCGGCCGCTGCCCACCATGCAGAGCCCCCGAGACGCGGGGTCCGGGCTGCGGGGCGGCAGCCGCCCCAGTCACCGGCAGCACACAGACAGGGGCGCGACCCCGGGGTGCGGGTGGGGTCACCGACCGCACGTGGACACGGAGATGCCCGCGGGGGTCACCCACAGCACCCCGGAGGGACCCTGGACACTGGTGTGACCCGGAGAAGCCCTCACAGCAGGGGGACCCCGGGACCGCCCTGGGGCCCCTAAGGAGGGGCACGTGGACAGCGGCCTGGCAGTGGCTCACCTCGTGGGTCCCTTCGCTCAGAACGTAGCTTTCGGCAGGTTCGCCAGACTCCGAGCGCCGCAGGGGAAGGTGTCGGGGCTCCAGCATGATTCCCGCCGCCGGACGGAAGGGCAGCTACTCCTGCGAGGCGGCCGGCCTGCGGTCTTCTTGTTACACTGGGTTTAGTTGGAATATTGCTGCCACAGAGTAGAGCAACATTACTGACCTTCCGGCTGCAACCAAAGATCCGCAGCGCCTCAGCTACTCCTCGGGGCTCCCCAGCCCTCCCCGACCCTCCCAGGGGGTTGGAACCACTGCCTCCTTCTGAATGTCCACATCAGGGTGCAGCACTCGTGTTAGCACTAGTTCCGGGTGTCAGGGACAACTGCTGAATGCTGGAACTGTGGGACTGTGCCTTCCACTTGCGTCGTGAGCCCTCCCCCAGACGCAGCCACACGGGACCTTCCCCCCATGGAACGGGCATGTTGTGGGAATGCCACAGAATCGAGCCCCACTTTAATGCACGTAAGTTCCCTGTGTAAGGAAAGTCGTTTTGGGGTAACATCTGCAGCTGAAGTAAAGTGACTGTACGTGTTAAATAGTTTGAACAAAGCTGCCAAATGTGTGTGCATGGCACAGCACATGCACTGCAGTTGGGTGAGGACGTGAAGAGCGGCGTTTCCCATGGCTGGAGGCTGTGAGGCACAGCCGGAGAAGGAACCAAGGAGGGGTGCAGAGCCAGAGTCGGCCTGGGGGTTCCCTGTAAGTCCTTAGCCTCGGCTGGACTCAGCAGGTGTAGAATGAGACTCCATGGGGCTTACCAGAAAGTGACTGTGACAGAATCAAGTGTGGCACAAAGACTAGAGGTCGAGCAGGGCTAGTGGAAAGATCTCACTGATGCCTCACTAATTCCCAGGACATTCTGCTGAGACCCCAGATGGAGGACCGTGTACCCGGGGGTCTGCCCACTTTACCCGTGAAGGCCGGGAGGAATATTTTCAGCTTTGCAGGTCATATACAGTTTCAGTCTTAGATTTTTCTTTGGGACTTTTAGAAAAACAATTCTTTAAAAATGTAAAAACCATCCTTAGCTCAAGGGCTGCATGAAAACAGGGCATGGCCCTGATGTGACCAAGAGCCATACATAGGTTGCCAAGCCCTGCCCTAAAATAAGGTCGATGCTACACCAATCTTAAAACAGTGCAAGGCAAAGCCTTGAAAAGATGTGCAAGACAGACAGCACTCAGATTTGAATCTTGACAAGCTGGTGGACACTTTGGACATTCCTCAGATCCAGCCTAACAAAAAGCCTAAAACTACGCCTCCACAAAGTCAAGGTGATAAAGATAGTAGTTGAACTTCCAGCAAGAACAGAAGTCCAGACTCTTCTGTAGATGATCCACGGTCTCTACGACTCGTGATTCACCAATGCCCAACGTCTGCTAAAAAATTACTACACCTCGAAACCAGAAAGTGTAAACCATAATCGAGAAACAAAACTGTCAGTAGAAATCAACCTCTGGATGGCCCAGATGTTGTCTTCACAGAGTAAGACTATAAAGCTCCAAGAGTAGCTCAAAGAATTAAGGAGAAGTACGCACCTAATGAATAAAGACGGGGACACACAGCAGAGTAAGAGAAGTATCAAAATAATCGAATGGAACATCTAGAACTGAAAAGCACGGTTACTGAAATGAGAATTTCACCCCATTGGCTTAACAGCAGGTTGGAAATAGCAGAGAGAGTCAGGGACCTTGAAGAGAAATCAATACAAATGATTCGATCTGAAAAAGAGGAAGAAAACTGAAGAAAGATGAACAGAGCCTTAGAGACCTATGGGACACTATAAAGTGGTCTAACACACGTGTAATGGGAGTCCCGGATGGCAGAGGCCATCGGAATATGGCAGAAAATGTGTTTGAAAGATTGATGGCCAAAAATCCACAAATTTGGTGGAAAAACCTCAACTTATTGGTCAAGAAACTCAGCAGAGGGCACCTGGGTGGCTCAGTTGGTAAAGTGTCTGTCTTCAGCTCAGGTCATGATCCCAGGGTCCTGGCATTGAGGGCTCCCTGCTCAGGGGGAAGTCTGCTTCTCCCTCTCCCCTTGCCCCTCACCCACTCATGTGCACTCTCTCTGACTCAAATATATAAATAAAATCTTAAAAAAAAAACTCAGCAGAACCTCGGTAGAACACATGCAAAGAAGATTATATACAGGGATGTCGCCAACTGCCAACAACCTAAACACAGTATCCGGAGAGCAGGCAGCTTAGAAAGACAACTTACCCCCCTGGGGAGCAATGACAAAAATTTCCACTGAGTTCTTGTCAGTATCAGTGAGAGAACCAATGGTATAAACCTTTAAGGGGCTAGATTTGTAAAACCTAACCCAAAATTCTATGTCCCACAAAAAAATTCTCAAAAAACGAGAGCAGATAAAGATGTTTGCAGATAGAGGGCAAGACTGTAGCCAGCAGGCAGGGTACCTCAAGGCATGGGGGAGGATGTTCGTAGGAGTGAGAGGAATTGATGCCAGGTGGACAATAGGAAGGGGGGCTCTGGAAATGATCAACAAATATGTAAACACAAATTGTTTTGCTTTTTTCTTATTTCCATAACTCCCTTCAAAGACAACTCTTTAAAACCTACATAGTGATGTTGCGGGATGGGTTTGGAACGGATGTGGTCGTGAAAGCCACGGGGATGGGGCAGATCAGGGATCGCGCACCTGTGTGAGGCTGTTACACCTGCGACGCGGGGGGTTGCAGGTGTGAGAGAGAAGTGGGAGAGGAGGAGGCTCGGGAATGAAGAGAGAGGACCAAAGTAACACAACACTGACTCAATGACATTCGACCGAAGAATGCTTGTGTTCAGTCCCAGGAAAAAAAAATTCTTGGAAAGGATTTGCTAAGAAGTCGATAGAGAAAATAAAGTAGACTAATAGAAGATACTTGAGTAATCCAAAAGAAGGCAGGAAAGGAACAGCAGAAGAGTAAAGAACAGACAGGACCAACCCCCGTGGTCACCCCATGAGAAGAGACTCAGCATCCATAGACACCAGGGAAAGACACAATAAGGTGACGGTGACCTATCACTCCATGTCTACTCAAGTAGCCAAAAGAAACACTTTTTAAATGTTCAGTCTTTTTTTTTTTTTTTTAAGAGCGCACATGAGTGTCAGAGGGCAGGGCAGAGAGAGGGAGAGAGAATCTCAAGCCGACTCCCAACTCAGGGATCGATCCCATGACCTGAGATCATGACCTGAGCCCAAGTCAGGAGTCGGACACTTAACCGCTGAGCCACCCAGGCGCCCCCAAAATAAAAATGTTTTAAAACCTGCCAAAACCAAGGGTAGACTCCCAGGGAAGACCTCCACACGTCAGCCTATCCTCCCGGAGACATAGTTCAGAGACTTGGGGAACACAGACACTAGGGAGTCTCCCTGATGACCACAGACACCATGTCCTGGCCCCATCCCTGGCTCTGGTTTGGAAGAAGGCTTTTTTTTTTCTTGTTTTCTTGTTTTACAGTTCTAGGAAGTACTTTTTTTTTTTAGGAAGTACTTTTTTGCATACAGTTGACACACAGTGTTACATTAGTTTCCAATGTACAATATCATAATGTAACAATTCTGTCCTTGGGGCTGGGCTCCCCGCAGTGCAGCTACCACCAGTCACCACTTGGCCACACTGTCATTGACATATTCCCCATGCTGTGCCTTTACTCCCCAGAATTACTCCATAACCAGAGCACCTCCCACTCCCCTTCCCCCATTTTGCCCATCCCCCCCCACCTCCTCCCTATGGAGAACAGTAGGGAGGTTCCTCGAAAAGTAAACATAGAATGACCATAAGATCTGATAATTCCACTAGGTATTTGCCCAAAGAAAATGAAAACACGAGTTTGAAAAGATATGTGCACCCCCAACATTTATTGTAGCAATATTTACAATAGGCAAGATATGGAAGTTTCCTTTCTGGAGGGGAGGGAGGGAAGGGTGAAGCTCTCCTGCTGCATTGCAGCCAACCTCCAGCTTGGGAGCCGTCAGCGGAATCCTCCTGGGCTCTTTTCCCTCGGAGCAGACCTATCAGAACTTTTTTATCACATGGGAATTTAGAAAAT